>JAQGAV010000722.1:0-27927 GCA_034691345.1 Phasmarhabditis papillosa
GTGTTTCGGTGGTTCAGGTGGTAGAATACTAGCCTTGACTATAGCGAAAGTGTATAGCTGGTTTCATAACCTGCCTATTCCTAACCTAGCTCATATCCCTTCAAACTTAACAGACATAACCAAGGTAAAGAGATGTACATAAAAGGAGCAAGCTCCCGAGAAGGTTAATCATGTAACTATATTAAAAGCAAAGTTTCATGCATGTATGTCCGCGATGACGTCACAATGTCGATTATCGATTGATATCTAATAATGATTGCTATTGATTATTGATTGGTTGGGCGTACGTGATTGCGTATTTCAAAAATGTCAGAGGGGTGTTTAAAATTGCAATGACGTGTTAAAAAATCCAGTGGTGACCAAAATTTAAATTGGACGTAATGATTACGTATATACCTGGTGTGTCAAAAATTTCAGCACGGTGCTGGAAATTCCCGCGATCTTAAAAATCAATTATTTATTGATATTATCGATTGATATCAAGCATTGATTGATATTGACTATTGATTGTTTGGGCGTACGTGATTACTTAAACACACGCGGTGTCAAAAATTTCAGCACGGGGTTAAAAATTACCGCGGTCTCTAAAACAAATTCTTGATTGACATTATCGATTGATATCAAGCATTGACTGATATTGACTATGATGGATTGGACGTAAGTGATTAAGTAGTAAACATTAATTTTTGTTTGGACGTACTGTAGTTAAGATATACTGGGTTCTAAAGGGAAAGTTATACTGCATTTAAGATTCACTGGGTCGGTGAAAAAAAGGAAGACTGTAGTTGGGATCCACTGGGTCATAAAGGGGAATGGATATTGTAGATAAGAACCACGAAGTTCTTAAAAAAAGGATACTGTAGGCAAGACTCACATGGTCCCAGAATGAAAAAGATGGTCAAATTGTAAATACGCAATTGCGTATATACACGCAGCGCCAAAATTACATCCCCGTGTTGATAGGTAGCGCCCTTACAGGAATTCAAACTAGAAATAAGATGTGATTTTTTTGAAATCAGAGATATTTTTCATGTAGTACTGATTCTTCACTATAAGTAGATTTTCGAAAGAGGCTTAGATCCAAAGTTGATTTTCTGAGTGGAGTTCGGGAAAGAGGGGTCTGGGGGGCGAAGCCTCCCGCTGGTAACAATATAATTCCCGAAGGAAAATATAGATCAGAGCGACGTGAAGTACGTATAACTCGCCTGCCACAAGCTAGGTGCGCCTTTCTTGGCTTATATGGCGTCCAATCCCAAAATGATACGGTGGCTTCGTTGCGGGACACAGCAGGGTTTAGACTTTCACTTGAACTGGCTTGAACTACGTGCGAAAAAGGTGCAACTTTGCAGCACAACTTATGCTAGTAAAAACTAGATTTGAAAAAAATCGTAGTTTCCCATATAAAATTCAGTAGCTGGTTCTATTTTAAATAATTTGCAGTAACACCACATGGGCGGACGCAAAATTTCAATCTTCTAGTGAAATGATCCACAAAGAATCATTTGAAGGAAATGGAGCTTCGAAAACGGAAGTGTTATTGAAGGCAATACTAAAGATAATCCAGGAAGTAAGTTATTTTCTACGTTCTTGCTCAGAAAATACTCTTATGACAATTTTTAGACAAGGAAAAAAGATGAACTCAGGATATCTCTGGCTTGCAAAAACAGCATTAAATTAGCCAATCTATTTGAATACATCGATTGGGATACGGGGCTATGGGTCAGAAATAACTATACCGGACGTGATGGTACCATAATTCAGTTCAAAAACCTGTGGAAGGACATTGCTGAAGCTAAACACAGTAGAGAGGTAAATTAAATAATTTAGATGTGGTTGATAAGTACAAGTTTCTGTAATTATATTTAATTCACTACTGGGCTATTGACTGCAGATCAAAATGAAGCTGATGGATTCGTCGAAACACAACAACGAGATGCACAGAAATGCATTTATCAATCTGGAAGAATTCTATGTAAGTGAACAATTAACACGCGTTGTCTGTAATAATCGAAAATTCCTCCCATATAGACAATTATTTTTCTCTGAAACTTTCTGTAATGAATATTGGGGAGTTGAATAACAGAAATCTCTCGTTCGACATTATTAGGCAAAGGTTCCAGCGCGAGCCAGGAATCCGCCTCCATTCGAACCTAAGCGCAGGATGGCTTTATTTTCAAATGCTTGAAATGAAACTCGGCTTAAAATGTTAGCAAAAAAAATCGATCTACATAGTTCAACTCAGAATTACTAGCTCAATCGATTAGAACATTAAAATTGGAAAGAACTGTTGAGTGTACTGTGCCCGCAAGAAACTATTGTTAAAGAAAATATTCGTTCCAGTCACAACTTTGAATTAGACATCTAAATGGAAACGTGGAAACCAAGGCAACGGCTGCTGTATTTTGAGACGGCGAAAACATTGCTCTACCTGAACTCAAAAACAGCTTTATCAATTTTTTTGGTGTTGTCTTTCTCGTCGCGTGGTCTTTGGTACCGATGTTTTTAGAACCAACGAAAGTCCACAACCTCCCAAAAAGAATAGGATGTACTTGCAATGCATTCAATCATCTTGAGATAAAATCGTTAATCTACTACTAAAATATTTTTTAGGTTAAATTCCTAGTAAATTGGGAAGTTAGGAAGCCTCCAGTTACAAAATATAAACAGAATATACCTGTGAATGGCCGGACTCCCATTAACCTCATAGCGACATGCGTCGGAAAAGTTATGGATGCGGTGAGATAATTCACAATTTCCAATACATTTACTTTGTGGATGAAGTTTACAATGAAGTTAAAGAAGTTACGGAAGATGTTTTTTTTTCTTTCAGACAAAAACCTGTATTATCGTGTTTTTCACCAAGCGCAGGTGATTCCTAGGCAGCCAGAAAGTTGTAAATATCAAATTACTCGGATGAAATTAATTTATATTTCTTTCTCTGAAACAGATGTGCATGTTTATAAATTATTATTCTTTGAAAAAGTGTGCTCTAAATATAATAGAATTTTATAATTTTAGGCGTATAAAGATAATATACGGAAGCTTGCAATCATTATTGATGGTAATTTCTCTACTGTAGACATAGAGAATGCTAGGCAGCAGGAAGCAATCACCAGAAGAATAGGAACTGAAACGCTATATCCGCCGGTGTGTTATCCTCTCAAAATTTGATAAACAGGCCGGTTCTCGATGGGTGCACCACACACCTATAATTTGCCCCCACAACCCTGCGACGAAGAAAATTTGAAAAACTTAAATCATTTTATCGAATTATGTAATTGAACACTTCTAATTACTTATGAAAAAAATGAAAGCTGTAAGTAGTGTGTGGTTTTCTGCAAATCTGGGAATAAACTGTATACAGTAACCTAAATCCAACGTTAAAAAGTTCATTTGTTGTAAAAACGTAATGTTGGTAAACAAATTTACAAAATATTACCAAAGCAAAAAACAAATTTGTGAGTGTACCGTGCCTTTAATTATTTGAGGAAAACTGTTTTTATAACAAAGGATAAAAGAGAAACTTTGTCACTAGTAAAACAATTGTATGAAAATGCATTCTATAGTTTTAGATCATTATAGCGAAGAAAGATGTTAACTTAGATGATTTCACATTCTACAACCCAGAGGTGTGCGTGATTCTTGAAATCGATGGCAAAGAGTTAAGTTGAACAACTAGTTTTTAGCATCAAAATAAATAAATTTCTTGTATATTTCGACAATTAGGGCACTAGCATTAGGATATGTAATGAGTGACGGTTTTGAGAAAGAACGATGAGGGGGTATAGGAATGGTTTTGTAATTTTTTTAAGGTAACACGGCGTACCGGTTAGCATTTCACCGGAATCCCGCTCAAAACCGAGATTGCAGTTAAACAATTTAACTGGGATGCTGAATCGCATTAACATTTTGTAAATCAGTCTAGGAATTCTATGAAACGGAATGCTACACTGAAGTACCATAACACTAATATAGTTGTATATACATTTAGTTGCATCGTGGTAGAACGGGAAATTCGAGAATACATATTATGTCATATTCTCTAAGCACCCAGACTTTTACAGAACATTGTGCAGTGCTTACAAGAGTGGTATCAAGCTCCTGGAAAAAATGAACCAAGCAAACAAACCAAACAAACGCTCAACGTCGATGGACCTTCAACCATAGAAACAGTATTTCTTGAAAAAATTGCATTTATTATTCAAAAGGTATATTATGACTCCATACTTTTGAAAAAATCAATTTTTATAAGTGACAACCTGGTTTTTTCTAGGAGCAGGGAGAAGATATTCGAATTGTATACATCGATTCAGCCAACATGCTTAGGAAAGATACCACAGACTATCTTAATCATAAAATCAACAAGGAACCTCCAAAGTTCAATGAAGTTTTCGTAAAAGATCTAAGTCTCAAAGGAGACTTGAAAACTGCTATCGACGATTTAATAAGTTTATGCCATTATGAAGCAATCAAGGTAAATGATTTCTAGTCATTTTTCGGTCGACTGAATATAATTGCAGATTGAATTCTTATCTGAAACGAGAATCTTAGAAGAACATGAAACTTTTACAATATATAGAAGCAGCCTGTACATCAAATTCGAAGTTAGTATATCAAACAAATGCGTATTACAAAGGAAACTGAGCGCTGAACACAAATTTATATTGCACTTTTTTTATAGTTCAGTGATTGCATCTTATTCTAAGCCTAGCTGTTCAGGTATTCAAGGGTGATGCCCAATCGACGAATAGCCAACAGCAAAGTTCCGATGCATGCGGTTTTGTGAGAAGACAAATTAGGTTTGCTGATCCAACCTTGAAGGTGTCCTAGAGGCTTGCTTTAAAGTCAGAAATAGTCCGTAACATAAAAAGATCAACGTTTCCATATAAAATGCACTGTGTTCATTCCACCCAAAAATTGTCTTTTTCATTATAATTACTTCTGTGTTTAGAAAAGTTGACGAAAAGAGAAGATGACCTTTATTTTTATCACAAATAGTCTTTTCAGCAGCGGTACTAGATCAAAAAAACCTGCCGTTCTTAAGAAAGTTCAGGAAACGAACGAGATAACTTCAACCTGGTGAGGCTATTGACAACATCCGCACTTTTATATATCAATATATACTTTTAGCAGCAATCATGTGAAGGAAAAGCGGTCAATTAATATTGAAGACAAAATCTTCTCCATGAAACAGAAAAACAATCAATGGAGTATCGATCTAGCGAAAGTGGCAGACTCAATCAAAGTAGTTCATGAAATTTACTATGAACAATGTGAAAACTGCCAGCAGGTATATTAACCAGCTTCGCTCGAGAATGATAAAACTGTGAAATTATTTTCAACAGGACTATAATTGTGATATGATTTAGCTTTTCTAAATCTAAAACAGACCCGTATTCCATTGTATTTCGAGTAGCAGCAAGCTCAAAATCTCCATCGATCTCACAAGCTACTTTTACTCATCGGCGTCACTAATGTGGAGGCTTAATCATTTTCAGAAACTATTAATGTATTTTTAGAAAAAGAACACTATTGATCCAAAGATTGATTTTACGTTTGACAACGATAATAGACTGCATGAAACGTGTACAGTGGTGTATTTGGATTTTGTTCAAGCATTTGAAGCTAGACATCCCAGGTAAATAAAGCACGATATAAAACATATTACTATCGATAGGTAAGTAACTTATGTATAAATATGCAATGATACTAAATATATATTATATATGTGAGCGTACACAAAAGAAGCTCTTATGGGATTATTAGATTTGCAAATTAAATATAGGTCATGTTCTGAAATCGGGTTGATACAGATGATTATTAAACTAGTGTAGTTAAATCTAAATGGAAAACTTGTTTTTAAACTTGAGAACTTGAAATTTTTGAACTTGATTAACAACCCAACATAAAACTAAACAAAATAACGCAGTAGGGGAAAGGATCAATTAGTTTTAATTCCATTTCCATTTAAGGAATTGCCCATACTGCATAACATCAGTACTTAATGAAGACACGAACAGTTCAAGATGCAGTAAAACGATGACGATTAATTTCAAGAAACAGTGGTTACTTAGTGAAAACATTTTACTTGATTCGTTGAAAAACGCGTCGGGTCTCATAAACTTATCGGCAAACACTATACATAATGTCGGTTAGTCCATTACTCTTGAAAGAAACCGAACTTTATCAGGGATTGGAAGAAAGCGGGCTGGCCCGGGACAGTAGGCAAATCTAAAATGTCGACACGTTTTCAAAAAATTTTATATACGACAAAAAGCCAGAAATTAGAGAAATTCATTAACTGATGTGGAGCAATTATGTGCTCGAAAGATCAACACTTTTCTACTCAGTAATATATAAAAAGTGTCGATTGAGACATTCAGCAACAAGTATATTGTTTTTAGAAGAAAACTGGCTCTTATTGGAAGCTGGAGGTACCTTGCAGACCGGAGATGGTTTCACATGCTACAGAACGAAGACAGATGAATGGGAAATGAAACAATCACCAAGTTCGAAGAACAATAGGCAAAAAGCCAACTTGAATGAAGGGCAAGCGATTCTGGAATGGATGAAACTTCGGAAACAAGGAACTAAATAGTTATCTTTAGTAGTCAATATGTGTCTTAATTATATTTGAAATCAAAACATATCTTATTATTAGTACGAGCTATTTGTTAAAGTTGTTGTAGTCTACTACATATTTATGTTATTATACAGTTTTCTAAATATTTTATTACTTCTTTTCGAGTGAGTTTCGCTTTTAGAAAATCTTTTGGCTTGATGATTTATGTTACATGTGTTGCGTTTTTGCTTGCCTTCAAATAGAACAGTTCCTTATCAAAAATAACTGTCAAGAAGGGTGCAATCTGTTGGAAAGTGAACAAAGTTCAGATAAAACATTTGTATGTGGAGATGCAGGGCTCCGCAAACCAGCGGCCGCAAGCCTTGTGTTCAAACCAGATTCCGCCAAAGTAAAACAAGTTGTAAATGTAATAAATGTTATACTTATATACATTGTTGACTTTATGTTAATCTATATGTTATGTTGAACGTACTTTATCAAAATACTAAAAATTAACATCAAATAAGTGAAACAATGACTAAAAAACGTACTCTTTTTTGAAATTTTAAATATCCTAAAGTACATTGCGGCCGACTTCGGCCGGCCGGCCGCGGGCCAGCTTGGAAAAACCCTCGACCGGCCGGTGCGGAACCCTGTGGAGAGGTGGCCAAAAATATGAATACTGACTGTTTTCACACAAATATCAGAGTTTCAAGGTTTACCTAACAGAACATTAATACGTTATTATGTTTTGTAAAATCTGGGTAAATGTTTTGATAGAATACAATTGATATTTTTGGTCATTACATGAAGTTAATTATTAAAAAGCCACTGAAACGTCTTATCTGAGCCTATTTTTCATTGAAATCTCTCGTTTTTTGTGTACACTAAGCCATTGTAGCTGATTGTAAGAAATATTTTTCAAACATTTGAATAAAACTGCTGGAGTATCAAAAAATTTGGAACGAATCTTCGATGATGTTTGCATTCATTCTTATATGTTTTATATAGAATTGTTTGGGTAGCCATGTTTTACAACTACTATCTGAGTAACATTTATCTAATTGTCAACTCGACTAGCCAGGTCCCAACTTGCTGTTTAGAGCACAGTTAGGCTATATTGTTGACCCCATATATATCTGTTTAAAAAAGACAAGAATTACAAGTATATAATATGTTTTTTTACTAATGATTCAAATGCTGTATTATATCTTCACAAAATCGAAGATCCTGTCTCCGCTCTCGGCTAGTTCATAACAATAGTAAAAATTAGTTATCTTTATATCAACCTTTAGAATTTCAGTGCTCTTCTATTGAAAAACTAGAGTTGCATGAAATTAGTATCGACAGCAAATCCATAACGGTTTTAATGGAAACTAGAACAAGGATAAGGTCAGTAATTTGGTCAGTTGCTTCCGTTGAGTAAAATTGTGCACGGTGGGAATCTATCCTGCCGGTCTTTGCCCCGAAGTTTGTCTGTAGTTTTGCGAGTAAAATACAATAAATAATTACTGATAAAGTACCAGTTGAAAGTTATCTAACACCTATCTAAGTTCTAACTAAAAGTTCGTCATTTCTCATCCACGTTCACTACGTTTTGAAAAATAATTTAGAAGCGATATCCGCAGATTGCTGGTTCTTATTCCCACAAGAATGAGAAAAAGATTAAAACACTTCTATAAAGACTAGAATACCTGAACTAGTTATTATACTTCGTAAAATCAGGAACTTCCTTATTCACATTATTATTGTTGTATTTTTTAGAACATCTTGATTTTCTCCGATATATTGAATATTTCCGTTGAAGAAATGATTCGTCTTTGTCGGAATTTTCGAATTTATTTTATCCAGAATAATTTCGCCTCTGCTGTTTTAAGTGACAAAGTATGTTGCTATCAGTAAAGTCGTTGCGCAGGAGACCATTCGCGGCGGGACATGGACCGAGCGCCAGTCCTTGTTTTCTGGCTGGAAATCTGAAGATATATTGTCAGATATATCGTAAAATATTTCCAGCATAAAATGTATGTTTTTCCAATGTCTAACACAAATACTTCCTCTTTGTACAATTATGAGAAAAGTATCCAACTCTATTGGAAATATTGCTTCACCAATGCTTATAGCCGATAGTACACTAAAAGCCTTCATTAACACAAGTGAAATGAGGAAACAGTTCAATATGCAAGGTGTTTACAATTATATTACTATGAAGCAAGTATTTAAAACAATCAAGGTAAGACGATATTTGATTACGTATTTTGACTATTATTTAGCAACTGGCAAGTTTATGTTACTTCTTGTATTTTGAAATAGCGAAGGGCATTTGTGCTGGTTTTTATGGGAGCTCTCAAGGCTCTCTTTTCTTGCTGCGCTCTTGAGTAGTTCTAAAAATTAATTTAATTAACGGAAAAACAGCCCAAATTTGAAAATATGGTTTGAACGGTATTTAGATGTAGTTCAAAAAAATGCAAAAGGTCTGAGCTGGAATCTCGGTATCATACGAGCATTTTCGGATGAAGATGTGAGCCTCTATTTCGGTGAAGATACAGAGCTTGGAGGATTCTATAAAATTAAAATTAAACCATTAAATTACGCAAATTATAACGAGATTATTCAATTATAAACTTATCATATTGAGGGATACGAAAATTATAAACGTTTTGAAAGGCAAGCGTTTTGTTGAAAACTAAAAAATAATCGAATGCTGAAAAGCATCTCTCTTGGAACAGATGGAGCTTTCTGCAATACAAACAAATTTTGTTTACTGAAACAGATATTATACAAGTTGATTTAACTATATATTGATTGAAAAGTGATTAAATAAAGTTAAGATAAAAATGAAGATTCATTTCAGTTCAGAATTATCAAGAAGAAGAAAACGAGGTTTCACGGCTTCTCTGTTATTTTTGCAATTGAATTACCATAAAAAAGTTTAGTTATTTCTACTGTGAGTTTTTTGTTACACTAAAGCTTATAAAAGGTATAAATAGTTTACTAATTTATTTATATTGATACGTATTGATATTAATTCATTTATATCTTAAAGTTTTTATTACCATTGTTAACAAACCTTTTGTATTAGGGTTATTCTTTACATTCATTTGCTTTTAGTGTCCATACTTCATAGAATAGAGTAAATACTACCCTATCTACCTACCATTTATCGACCATTCACCGAAGGTTCATCTTGAACCTGGCCATGCACCCGATGGTTGTGGTGACCGCTCTCTTGGCAATTGTTTGTAATTATAACAAAGGACGTGTTTGTCACCCATTGCCATGGTGATTCCATATTTTATTAGTTCCGTTTGCATCCTAAGCAAACATTTGAAACTGATAATAAACGGACGCACACCTTTCACAATGTCGTCCTTTTCTTATCAGTTTCCAGTTTTAACAACACTTTTAACAATTTTTTGATCTTCGATATGGTTTAAAATCGGATCACCTAAGGAGAAAAGGAGGTTAAAGGACTGTGCTTTCATTTTAATGGTAAAGTTCATTTTACAGTAAACCGAATGTTCAAACCAAATAATTCGAGAAAATTCTGTTGCTCAGATCAAGATATGGCTTTTGCAATATTATATTAATGAACATTACTTTTCAGTTTACGGGTTCTTTAGCCTAGAAGTTAGAGCAGCGGTCTCTGAATATGTGATAATCTGAGCCCGTAGCTGCAGAAGGCTTGGGAAAAAAAGCAGCTTATTTATCCCATGTTTCGCCTTTTCGAACCTTTTCGAATTTTTCGAACTTATAAACATAAATAATATTTATATAACTTTGTTTTTTAGAATATGTCCTTTTTTACTCTACCAAATGAGCTTTTGTCTCATATTGCTTCTTATCTTGATTATTCTGATGTATGTAATCTATTGGAAACAAATAAGAAGAATTATAATATTATTAAAGCATATAGAAAGAACAAAATACAACTAAAAAGACTTTTGTAAGTGACAACCATTGTTTTTTGCAAAAATAGTGCTTTCTATATTGTATTTTCCAGTTTATGTGCACTCGATGGTTCATTGTATATAACAGCAGATGATAATTCTAGTAAAAAGTATACCTTCAAACATGAATTAAATAGTGGAATATCAGAAAAAGTTACAGCAATTCTAGATGAGGTAAGTTTTACAAAGAAAAACCATGATTATTTAATAGGAGTTACAAAAATCGGACAGTGAAGGTCGGTTAGGCACCGGACAAATAAAACGAAGCAAGAGACGCTGCAGAATTTTGAAACTTCTGAGCTGGGCTGGCCCGTTTGAAAACTCATAATCAATTATGTTTACAGTTAATTTTCAGTGTTCCTCAGTTTACACACTGGCTTTCGCTGACAGTTCATTTACTAGTGACATGTGCAAAGTATTGATGAAGACAAACGCTAAGATTAGGTTAGCTTGCTTAAATTCTAGCTAGACAAAATCAAAAACAGTTTCCCTTATTTTCCGAACTGGCTAAAACATCAAAACAATACAGCTCATAACTAAAGGGTCAAAAAAGTATTAGGAGTAAAAGAAGTCTTTTAAATCTTTATTTTTGTAACTCTCTTCGAAGTTAATATTTTTTGAATCTGAAAGAAGTTTTAGAATCAGAAAATTATTGAGCATATAATGATGTATACGATGTTAGAGAAATATTATGTTAGAGCAAAGTTCATCCGCATTCTTCCAGAATTCACCATGAAAACCTTATTTTCGCTGTAACTTGATTTATATTGCATATGTATTTATGTTAGTTATGAGCTGTAATGCATTTTGAATGCGTTTTCAAAGCTTACTTCCAAATAATACCGTTTTTATCGGTTTTGTTTACCATATGTTCCTTAGCGTATATATGTTCATCAAATAAATAATGTCTTATACGATGCACATCTCTGCTGATGAAATGCTTAAACTTTGCCAGAAATTCGACAAAGTTGAAATGTCTTCTCAAAGATTTGATCCAGCAACATGGAATGATACGGTATGCTTGTTTGTTGTAGGAGTGAACTGTATGAGATGATCAACATTAACTGCCTATTGAAAAATTTATTCCTGACCTAGTTAGTAAATGGACGTTCATTTTAAGTAGTATCACAGAACAACAAATGAGCTTATTGAACTATTTACACCCTTTAAACTTTATTTTAAAGTTGGGCGTTTGGACCCGTTTCATGCAAGCCCGTGCTTCGGCCCGAAACTGGTTTTGGAAAATCGGTGGAGCATAATCTCGAAGTTCGAGCTGGGATTCGTCTTTTCAGTCCTTGGCAAACTCTACTTACTATAATATTTTATCCTTATTGGACCTTTAAGATTCTTACAAAAATTCTTCCTTCGACTGCCATCTACCGTGATGGTTCTTGTCGCTTAGTGAACGTTAACTCACCTGGTCTGCTAACAAATCAAACACTAAGAGCTCTAATTGGCGATAACAAGGTGCAGAAGAAGATTGTTCTAAGAGGTGTCTGTAATTCATTCACTGTCAATGAGATAGCAAGGATTATTTAGGTATTTTTGTTCTCAAAATTAATTATGGGGCGTAGCAAGCATTCTCTCTAAATTAAAAACGTTTTTTGTTAAAACTTTTGTTATTTCCAGTTTTACTTTTGAGAAAGACATTATAAACTCATTCTTATGTAAAAAATTTAATGCGTATGGTCTGCTTTAGAACCAATATTATCGCAAGCACTTGATTTGTGTGAAGGATAGGACACGTAGTCGAAAACAACAAATAAAAAACATATTACTCGTTTATTTACAAAACCTACCACTGTAGCGCGTAGCTTACACACTTTGATGAAGTCTATTTTAAAAGGGTATTCATTTCAGGTCATTCATAACAGAGATGTTGATGATCTCTATTGGAATCTAGGTGTCTTACAGCCAGACCAGGCAGTTCATGCTGAACATTACTTCAAAGATAATGGAGAACTCGTGTCTATTTGTAAAGTTGTTGAAGATACAAGAGAAATGATTGTAGGAACACAACAATGTTACACGGTTAGTGAACTTCATTCGAAAAAAGAAAAAACAACTTATTTTAGGTTACGAGCCTCGCCAATAACAAGTTCACCGTTCTATTTGCAATTCCATCGGCCTGACCAATACTAGAAGCTTTCACAGTTTTCGTCTCGTTTTAGGTTTTAGTTTTTGTCCTTTTATTTTTATTATTGGAGAGAAAATATATATAACTTTTTGTATTCTTCAGACCGATTCAAATATCAGACTCTGGTATATATACTTCATCCCTCGGGCAAAAGCAACGTGTTCCTTATATCCTGTAAAAACGTTAGTAGTAGTATTTTGGCTATTTATTATGTAGCCGTATGAATATACTGCGTAGTTGAATGAATAGTTTGTAACAAAAAAAAAACAATTTAATGTTAAATGTTGTGGAATTCCGCACATCACTGCTGTGTACATATCAGTATCTAATAGTAAGTAGGAATGTATCTGTTAACTCCGGCCTTTAAAAACGACAGGTCCAGGCCTAACAAGGCCATGTGAAAACTGCAACCTTGAGCTAAGAATAGATTACCAGTTGGTAGCAAAAATATCAGTAAAATCGGTGGCCATATGATATTAACTTGTTACCTCCTGTTATGAGACTAGCCCACTATCATTTACCGTCATCTTTACTTCCAGCTGTTTTCCTTTTTTGAGCTAAATTGGGAAATTTTTAAATGTTCCTACCTGTCCGTCCTGTGGACCTTTGCATTTAGAGGAACTTGTTGCTGGGTTTTACCAGTACGATAATGCAATTGCAGAAATGGATTTTTGGGTGTAAAAACATCAAAAGTTGAATATTTTGCTATATCTAAAGTTATTTATAGCTTACCATTAGATGACTTTGACGGAATGGAACGTGAAATAATTTTTAGAAAAATTTTATTGCGCAAAAAGATACGTGAGAAAAGTGTATTAAAGCCATATTAGAAAAAAATTGTCTCTTATATAAGATAAACTTCAAAAACCCGACAGTAGGTTCCTTTAATAAATATTAGTTTTGGTATTGTTAATGAACCTCTTTAGGCTTAGTATTGTGTAGTTTCAATATTACAGGGCGAGTAAAAAGACTAGACTTGTAAAACAGATTGAGTTTAAACCAGGATACTTCTATATTTGGTCATCAATTTCACAAAGGTGAAAAAACATGGCTGATTGGATGATAACATACATTTATCAGTTTTAACTCTAATTTCAACATTCCCGATTTAGAACATCCTGGTTCCAAGTCAATAGATTCGATTATATAAGCAACTACTATGTATTTGCTTTACCGGTTACTCCGTACTAGACTAAGTAACGTGCATGCTGATGCCAACTTTAGGAGCTCCGCCTGGTTGAAGATTCGCGATTCAACTATTGCATCTAAGAAAAAATATATGAAAGAGCTTCTTGCAGTACTTCCAAATTTAGCCAACATTAAACTAACAAGAAGCACCCATAAAGACATGAACACGGCTGCGGAACTTATGATGAACGCGGAGGCGATTTTCATACCAAATCTAAATCTTTATATTGAATTTTAAGGTTCTCGGCAAAAGAAAATGGACCAGCATATACTTTGAACCGCAGGAAAAACAGTTTAACCTAAAATTGAACAATGAATTTTTAATGAAAGTAGTACCAAACTGTCAATGATTCGTACTCAGCAGTGCTTCACCTTTCAGGGCGTTTTAAAGATGATACAGGTAATCACGGAGGATATGGAATTTAAACTTGGCTCCGCCAGTAACATTGATTGCAACTGATTGTAACTGTTTACTTCGTTTTGAATTGAGTTATTAAAATGTAAGTTTACAGGAAACAATATTGCGTCGGCATTTGTTTGCCTTCATTGCTCTGACCCTGATTGAGTTGGGTGATACAGAGTTGTCAGAGGTGCAAAACTCCTTGAAATTCCTAGGAGGAATGACGAATACACCTGCAAACCTAAAGACTTTGGTCTACTAATCTACGAGGTAAGTTTGTTTCACTGTTATCGAATAAAAAGCTCACTTGTACTGATATTTCATTCATTAGATGCTCACATTGTTTAAAAATATTATGCTTCAAGCACTTTGTTGATGATTATCACATTTGTTGGAATAAACATCCAATTAAGCATGTCTAAAGTTATTTGAATAAAAAATACAGACTAGATTTATAAATTCGAACGTTCGATTGTATTTTATTAATTACTATAAAATAAATAGGAAAACACGAAACTTGAGTTTACTTCAAATAAACTTTACATATAAAAACTAGAGTTATTAATAAACTATATAAATTCAGTGTGAATATTGACTACAGTAGTATGTTCGTTGTGAAACCCAATATATATTCTTCGTAGCGTTTTACTGTTGATGCGCAGTTGTTCGCAATATTTATTTCGCGCCTAACGCCAATTCAGTTGTTTCGCTTGTTCACCTCTCGCCTGTTGTTAGTGTTCATTTTTAAATATTTTTAATTACAATTTATTTTAGTTTTATTATTATTTTGCAGAAAATGAGCTTGGCCGACCTTCCGAATGAACTAATTGCCGATTTGACTGATTACTTGGACTATACCGATGTATGCAATCTTATGGAAACTTCGAAGAAGAATTACAATGCTATTAAATTGTACAAGAAGGACAAGATTGCTCTTCACGCGCTGAGGTGAGTCTTTAGTTAGGCAAAGAATTTTTTAAATAGCATTTGTTTACAATACTATTAAAACACCGAACAAATGCAACCTATAAATGGTTAATAATTGGATCGGCGCTCGGAAGATTGTAGCTTAGAAAAAGAGCTAATCTCTATTTGTTTGGAGAAAGAGCGTGAAATTAATCATATTTTATTCATAATTAAAATTTATCAATAATTGATAGGATTGTTAGTAAAGTTCAAATTTTCAAGTTTTTCAAGTCCTCGAAATTTCAATTTTTTTTCATTTAACAAATCTAATAATTGATCTACGATAGGTTTATCTTATCTTTCAGTTTCTATCAATTTGGACGGAGACCTCTAATCGCTATAGATTCTTCGAGTAAGAACTTTTTATTCAAAGATTGGAAAGAGTACGACCTCAGAGCTTTTGATAACATTAAAAGAATTGTGGAGAAGGTTTGGTAAAATATTTTTTATTTTAACTCTTAGAAAATTTGAAGCTAAAGTTTGCTGGTGAAAGAAAAATGAATTTCCGAACTATGTTCTTCTTAAATTCTTTTATTTTGTGGAATTTGCGAACAATCATTTATTCGTCAATTATTTTAATAACCCCAAACAGTACATTATATATATTTTCAGTGTAAATCAATCGATTTACTTCTATTCAGTTTCGAGTATTCATTGACAAGCGAGTTATGCGGTGTACTATGTGACTTGAACCCAAAGACTAAGATAAGGTTAGCAAAATATTTATCGGAGTAGATGAAATATTTAATTAAAAGTGATTCATTCCGGTTATCAATATAAGGATCGCAGTAAAGGTTACGCGAGTAGTTTTTTTTTTTGGATTGCAGCACCAGTGAATATATGACGGAGCGCTTGACTTTCAAACCATTGTTAGGCATACATCACACGGGGGACAAATCCGGATTGGGATGGGATGAGGAATTGAACCCACAGCTTATCATCCTCACGGATTCGTAGACCGAAGCACTAACCGTACGGCTATGGAGCCGCCTTATTATCGCCTGACTAATTAATAAATTTTCGTAAACTTTTCGTAAACAAATTTTTTTCAGAGAGCTCAGTATTTCTACCAATAGAGTAAAACCTACTCGTGAAGAAGTCCTTAAACTTTGTGGTAAATTCCGTGTTTCTTTTGTTCTCGGGACCAATGACGAAGTAGTGCTTCATGACGAGGTATGTTTTCCAACTTTTCGACTTGAGTCAACGTGCTGTGCTAGAGTTTTAAGACGTAGTGGCGGGACACATCCTCAGATAATTGTGAAGAAAGCCCACTGAAAGAAAATTAAACAACAGGAAACGGTCATTTAAGGGGTTTAACGGTTAAGTTGCTAGATTAATGAGCTATATGTGAGTTAAGGTTTCATTACGGGTTCACTTCTAATAGGCACGGCCCCAAATTTTGGTACTAGGTCTAATAGTGAACTTTTATTATCTGGATCGACATAATCTGAACAACAATCAATAATATTGTTGAAATTATATGTTAATTTTTTGCTTTTGATCAGTTGACAGTAACAAATTGAGATATTTTTCATTATGTTGAGAATGTTAAAATAAACATTCTTCTGAATTAATAATTTAATTATTATAGGTTCTGACAAATATTCTTCCTGTCTCAACTGTTCGCATAGAATATATTTCTCTAGCCGATGGTCCCATGAATATAACTGATCTCACTCTCAATGCTCTCATCGGCAAACATGAAGTTCAGAGAAATTTCTCAATTCACTACGTCCGCAACTACATTACTGTTAAGGCTGTGGTCAAAGCAATTACGGTAAATTTATTTCATCAAATTTATACAACTTAGTCGCATAAAATTATTTCTTATCGTTTTTTTTTAATTTAACTTTAGATTACTTTAATACTATTACCGGGATAATAGAATATATTTACAGATTCTTCAAGAGAGAAATGTCGAGGGGCTAAATTGGAATCTAGGGATCTTTCAGCGTAATCAGCGTGAGGATGCTGAACGTTATTTTGGAGAACATGGATATGGAGTAATTAAAGAAACGTGTGATATTATAATAGCAATTCATATTTTTGGGCAAATTTCATTTGAGGTTGGTTTACATTTTGCAATAGAAAAATACTTTTACTATATAATATAGTCTATAGTCGTATTAATATGAAATAACTACAAAACTAAATTAGGCGTAATAGATATCTTACTGCAATTTGACCACTGTGTTGATCTATCAACTGAATATTAAATACTTTTAGATCGTAGATAGGACTGGCAAGTTCACTATTCGGTTCATTATTGATCATCGTTGATATTTTCCGGAAAGAAAAAGAATATATATTTGTTGTTGCTTTGTTATTATTTAACATAAATGTTGTTGTTACCTCTATTTTGTCTATTAGTTTCAGTAATATAACTAAGTACAAACTAGATAATTTAACCAGTATATAGTAGACGAGTCAATTAATAAGATAGTTAATGATATAAGAACAGATTCTACTGCAGTTGTGTTTGGCTATGTACTAAAATGTGAATAGTTTTTGAATTGACCAATAACATAATTTTCAATACATAAATACAAAATATGTTCTCTAGGGTTTAAAGGGTTCTCTTGGGCCGAATTATGTGGGCCCATGGAGATATATCTCTTAAGATGGAAAATATTGCTAATTCTTACTATATCAGCAATTGCTTAGCCAAGAACCATTTAATATTGTTTGTGCAGTAATATACTGTATACATATTATATACAGAATATTAAAATGAATATTGTTCACTTAGACAATGTTAACATCTATGGTTGCGATTTCGCCATAAAATATGAATATCGCATCAAATACCTCTTTAGTAACAGTTTTATGTAGTGCTGCACCCATATTTGTCCTGGTTTCTTCTACCTAAAAAAGTTTAAAAGTTTATATATTTGACAGGTTTTAGCACAATTTATAAATTATTTTGTAAAAGATAAATATAGTCAGATTCATAAGTAATAGGGCCGTGTATGCTGCGTATTTCGTTATTTTTAACACTGCACATGAAAAATGGTAATGTTGACCATGTGTTGCCAGTAGAAAAAGGTTGTTTTTATATAAATATTTAAAAGAAGAGTTGTTATAATTATATGTTTTATATATATGTTATATAAGAGTTGTAACCTTTTATATGTTTCTTCTAAAATCTCGTTTAAACCAGAAAAACAACCTTTTTAACCAGAAAGAGTGATAATATTGTAATACGCATAGTTAGCATAACGCCTAAAGTACATTATTTGCAACATGAATAGGTTTAAATTATGTTTGTTAAATTAATAGCAAAATCTTCTCTCTTATATGTCTTTTTAAATAGGTTACACAGTAAAACATTTTAATAATCTTTCTAGTGCGTTTCAAAACCTAGACCGGAAGCACGGTTGCCGATCGCTGCGCGAGGGTGAAAAATAATTATTCACCAGATCTCAATAAAAGGAATTTTTCAATATTTATTAGCTCAATATACGTTTTGGGATGTGTGCGCTGCTGCCTACTCAAAGTCTTGACAGACTAAAGTCAGCATAACAACGGACAAATGCACAGGTTGTTTTTTGCTATTCTTTCATTATTATTTTCAATTTTACCTTATTTGAAACTGTTTGCACAACCATTTTGTACTTGTTCACCGAAGGTTATGCTCAAACTATTTTTACGGCATTGTCTGCAATATTTTTGTACGGATTAGGTATGATTATGCCACCAAATCATTCACAATATACTGTAAAATGAAAATTTGGCGCACAATGTATCAACTTTATTGCTATGAAAGAATAGCAAAAAAACAACCTTTGCATTTGTCCGTTGTTATGGTGACTTTAGCCTGTCAATGACTTTGAGTAGGCAACAGCGCACACATACCAAAACGTATATTCAGGTTATACCCATCTTATTAAATAAAAAATATACGGAATATCACCTAAATAATATTAAAAAATTGTTTTACTGATTTTTGGTGAATAATTATTTTTACACTCCCGCGAACAGTTCAGCAACGGCGCATCCTGTCTAGGTTTTGAAACGCACTATAAATATTTTTTTAAATATGTCAATGCTATCCCTCTGCAGAATTTCTGCACTCTTTTAGTTCATTTATTGTATTCTCTTATTGTTTGTTAACCATTTCTAACCAGTTAGCATATTTTGTTTTTGATATATAGCTTATTTGTTGTTTAACCACACATTTTCTTTGTTCGGTTTCGTCCTTAGTTTGGATCTGCTAGCGAGAAGGTATTGTAGTTACCTTATTACTACGTCTAAGTTATAAGTACGCTCCTTGTAATTCTAGAACAATCCCCTCTTATATTATATTCTTGTTGCTTTTTTGGTAATACTGCAACAGGTGGCTCGTTAAGCCGCGACGCGTCCGACTCGATGCGAGCGGTCGACAGCAGCCGCGTCGCGGTCGAACATAGAATTGATATTTTTATCAAATTTCGAGCCACCTGCTGCAGTACTACCGTTTTTGTTCTATTTCTTTTTGCTGCTTTTTTAATAAAATTTCTATGTAATTTCTGTTTCAGACAATCTAAGATGTCCGATTCTTGCGAACCATCTAAGAAGAGATCAAGAAAAGAGAGGTAAAACAGATATTTTTTTATTTTTTATAAACATTCATTATAAAGTAAATTTCAATGGTACAGCGATTGGAAGACTAATTTTAATTAATAGTAAATGTTTTAGTGGCAATGTTCTACCGTTCTACGATATCAACAGTGAACATGATCGTGTGATAATCGTTGGAAAGAAAAAGTTTTACGTGAAATCGGAGGTAGGTTTATTTTTGAGCGCCAAACTCTATAAAGTAATAATCAGTATTTGAACGAATTTTCGTTTAGGAACTTGCTTCGAAATCCGAATACTTCCGGATTCTTTTTCAATCAAATTTCAAAGAAAAAGAACAGAAAACCATCAAATTGGAAGAAATAACCGCTAAGAATTTTGAGCAATTTCTGATCGTTTTGGAAAGACCGGAAGATTTTAAAGCAATTAGTAAGTTATTAACATGTTTGAAATTACAGAGCTGCATGTGTATAACATGCAACTAAAAAGTAGTTATTGTCAAACATTAGCAGCCGACAATAAAGACACCAGGCTCGCGTTAAGGTTCGTATCGTTTGGCTAGGCTCCGCTCGGCATTAGTGTTGCAAAATATGGCACAGATTTGATCGCAATCTATATATAGTCTGTAACAAGAAAAGGCTGCAAGGTGCGGTGTTATAAAGGCTTTCAAAAATTGCTCAATTTTATCGAAAGCAGATGTTCCCGGTATGATTAGAAGCGCAATTTCTTGCTTGTTAATAGAAAAATATCACGCCGTCTTTTTGCAATGGTTTCATTTCATAAAACCCAAATACGTAATTGCGAAAGCCCTCGTTTAACACCTCACCTTGCAGCCTTTTTCTTGTTACAGACTATATTCTGTACACTATTAGATTACTAGATGGTTAAAGCGACTAAAAATAAGCCAAATAAAACTTTCTTTTATTTGAGAATGTAAACTGTTAGATCTGATAGAAACACTTGCCTATTTCAACGTTACCGAACCACTCAACATAATCTTCAAGGATGCAAATAACTGCAGTAGAATAGATAAAAGAAAACTATTGGAATCAGGAAAGACCTTTTCGATTCCTCTAATAACGGTTAGTCAATACTGAACTGATTTTATAGCATTTTGAAATGTTTGCGTTTCTGGTTGCTGTGGGTTATTATAGACGAAACTAGTCAGAAACTATAATAAAAATAATATTTGTTCGATTCATATAAAAAGTGAATATTTCAGACTGCTGTTGAAAATTGGTTCATCTACCGTTTTGTATATACCACTAATATTGTTAAATACCAACAACTACAGTTAGCCGTTGAATTTGATCTGAAGAGATTAGAGGTATAGTAAACATTTATAATAGAATTCAAAAGTATTTCGCAACCTAGCAATAGTCGGTGCCAAGGGTATACGGTACGAACTTCAAATTTTATTAGAGCAATGTGGCGCGTAAACGCGGATTATTCAAAGATACAAAGTAGAACACCAAATCTAACTTACTAATCTGGAAAAATTAGTTTACATTACTGAATATAACTATTTTGCCTGTTTGAAATTGAGAACTCAGACCTCTAACTTGCATATCGTTTGTCCGCCTACTATAATGGTACTGAGCAAAAAATGTCACGTTGGCTATACATCAGCGATGCGCACCAGGTCGAAAATTGGCCTCCAATACAGTGAATAGACGAAAATTTTGGAAATAGCACCGCAACAACAATATCAGAATGTAATGTAATATTTCAGAATATGTTGCTGAATTTCTTTACAAAGAATTATATGGATTTGCAGGAAGTAATGGGTTCTATTCACAATGATAACTCGGAAATAGGGAAGATAGTGTACGAGGTTGGTGGAGAGGAGCTTGTAATCATGCGTAAAACACCAAGATTGTATGGATCATGTTGTTCTTTATAATCTTTATAATTTATTGATCTCAATGCGCACCTGCAAATAAAGCAAACTTTTTCAGAAAGTCAAGAAGAGTGCTTTTGATGCTTTTTCGGAAAAGGACTTCGAGAAGGGATTGTATGGGTTCACATCAGGAATGAATGAAAGCCAGTTCGATTGCATAAAGGTAGCAAATTTCAGTTTTTCATTTCTTAACCTTATCAGAAAAGCGATTTTTCATACTATGAGATTGATGTAGTCTGTTTCAAAATTAGACTGCAAGGCGTCGGCCCCACTCTTGGAAAATTTACCTTCCTAAAACTGTATATTGGGAAACTCATCATTTTTTGAAGACAAATTTCGCAACACCGCGCATCGTAGAGGTTTTGAAACAGACTATGCATTTCCAAACAATTGTCTTTTGGTTCACAGTATTACCAATAAAAGAACATTTCAGGACGAAATGGAGAGCCTAATTTTGGCTACATTACCAAAATATACTGAACATGAGCTTATACATGGATTCAATTGTGATTTGAGGCATAGGCACCTCCAGAAACTGACTAAACTAAAGGTTGTTATACGTTAATATATATTATATTTTTAGAGCTTGCGGCAAACTGCTTGCCCTTAAATTTCGTACATCTGTTAAACTAGATATTTAGCAGAATAGACAAATCCATTTTTAAAATGAAAAATGTTTAATTTTAGGCTTTTGTGACTGATCATTTCATAAAGACTTTCCCAACTAGTCACTTTCAAGGGGACATCCTTCATAGTGTTAAGGAAAACGGATTGAACGATGTTTTGGTTAGTTTGCAGAGACTCATTTATAATTTTATTAAAATATTATAAATATAAGCATAATTTTATAAATCATTAACTATGAAAATGTTATTTAAACTTTTATCTCTGAACAAAACTGAACACGCCTCCCTTAGTCATACATCAGATGAAAGTATTAACTAGCGATGTGCGGAATGCGGACTAAAATAATACATATTGTTTTTAGGAATTTACTATCGATCACCTTATTTCTGAATTTCGAAATACAAAGGCATGGACAACTATTTATTATGCAAATCTTTTCAATTTGGATCGACTTCAGGTAAGCTCAATGACCAAATATGTTTGTACGGTTATAGTCGACGCATGAATCGTTTGCAGGGGTATACGGTAGAATTTAGCAGGAGCGCGGAAATCAAAAGGAAATATACAAGTAACTGATAGAATTATGCGCTCGCATTATAATAAATAGACATTTAGACGGAAGCGATTCGTCAGCCGACTGTAATATCAAGCATATTTCTTGCTGGTATAAGTTCTCTGCGACTGCGTTTTGCACTTTTGAATACAGAACTTATATATCTTTTCTGAAACACTTTCTAAACCATATATTATAAATATATTTATATTTAATATATATTATAGGTTTTTCTTAAAAACTACGCTCGTGACAATTCTGACAACCTAAGTGAAGATGTTAAAAGACAAATTGAGCAAGGAACTGATAGTCAGGAATATAAAGATGAGCAAGATTATCAATATTACGATTAGCTTTAATTGTTGTAGTTGTGCATTTTTACTTGTTTATATTAAATTTATTTGACTGTTTTATGATTTTACGATTTAAACAAAAGCAAAAATATTTAAAAGTAAATACTTTTATGCCCTAACAAAATAAGAGTTGACTAAAGGAAATACCTGAGGAATTGTATTGCTGAACGAGTAACATTTCGTTCTGTAATTGGAGGTTTCGAGATCTTTTAAAAACCTAGCTACATAGTTAAGCTCAACTTCTTCAAATAAACTAACATATTATTAAAAGTAAAATAAGACATTTTTAACACATAAGTGCACTCGCATGGTTTTATCTTCCGGTTTCGTTTACTTTCTACATCGAAAGTTGGAATGAAAAAAATTTGTGTGTGAAAACTATGAAAACTGAACTCCGCAATCTGAGTGAAATATTGAATAATGCGAAAACTGTGGAATATCACCATTTTGTTGTTAGCCTAAAATCCCAAATGTTCAAATGGATTGGATCAAACTTTATTACTTTGTTTAAAAAATTTTTTTTGTATTTGTGTTCACGAAACACGAGATCACAGATGTTTGGACCGAAGATGTGAGACGAGGGAACCATAGGAAGTGGTACTTCAAAGCACATAACTAAGGGAGTGGAGCAAGATAATCAGAACAAATTTGCAAAAATCATTTCTTATGGGGGATTCGAACCATCCACCTCTAGCTGATATAGGCGAAGCTGCTAACCACTGGGCCACCACGCCCTCCACTGGTCATGCAGAATCTTGAAAAAATTCAACCGGGTAATGCCAAAGACTAGAAATTGATTTTTGTTTTTGCGTAATGATTTAGAATTTGTTCGAATTGTATTAATTAATGAGAAAATAGTAATTAAATCGGCAAATACATTTCGTACAATTTAAGATGTTTAAAAACATTGACTCAACCTGAATTCAGCTAATTGTTAGAACTGAATGCATTTACATTAAAATTAAATGATTAAACCCTATTAGGTAAACACCACTGAAGATATAAATTTGTTCGAAAAATGTAACGTAACAGCAAAAACATATACTTGTCGAACCAAGATATCCGTGCTATAGTTATTACAAGGAGATTGGATACAAAGCAGCTGACGGATCTTATAAAGATTTCTAGCTATTTTATTTATGTGTGATGCTATAGTCGAATTCAAAAATAAAACCGCGGGGTTATTTGCGTATTATCCCATTTTCAACACCGCATCAACTAGGATTTTACACATGCAGAAACTGCGGATAGCATGTTTTCCTTCATTTCGCAGACGGGCATTTATTTTTCGCCGGCGCAGTATTTATTTTTACACGTCGGTACATCACTTGAATTCGACTATACGATGTTGCGCGTGAGCAAAATTCCTAGGTATATCTAAGTAAAATTAAATAATAAAACAAAATATTGTGTAATAAATATGAGAAGATACATTTGATATGTGTTTAAGAGGCTAATTCTAACAATACTAGTTGTGTCATCATTTTTCTTTTTACATAAATCAATATTGCATAAAGTGACAAGGCAAACAGTTAGAGCTGGTAACTATAAATATCATACTGAATAGACCACCCGTTTTGCCGTCTACCCAAAACTCAAAATCTTGGAGTTTTACTGCCTATTTGTGCTAATTTAAATTTAATATTTTATTGCTAGGCGGTCGTTTTCTCCTCTGAACAAGGTAGCAATTCCTCCTAAACAATCTTATTGTTAGCAGAGCCCTTTTCCTTCATCAAAACTACATGTATAATACGGAGCTCACCGCAAGTTCCGAGCCTAAGTTTCCCAACACAAGATATAACCCGAGAGAAAGTTAGGAAGATTTATGTACAAACGGTTAGAAAACATACAAAAATATAAAGTTAGTCTACTATAATACAATTCCCGACGTAAAGTAAGTATAAATCCGATAAGGAACCAAGTAGCTTTTTATCATTTCTTTAAGGAACTGCCATTCACATAAAATTGGACAATGAAAGTTAGTTCAAGTTTCTATTTGAAACTGAATGGAATTATTTGGAGTTTGCGAGGTGGATCAGTGGTTAGAAGCTTCGCCTGATAAGCCAGAGTACATGGTTCGAATACCCCCGAAAAATGAATCCCATGAATCCCTAGGTGCTTAGCTATGGAGTCACATTTCCTTACATTCTTCGTCACACATCTTCGCTCCCAACATTTTGAGCTCGTGTTTCTCAAAATGAATAAACCCAACCTATTTAAAACTAATTTATCCACTGCCATTCTCGAAGGGTCGTTGAGTAAAGTATTGGGTATGTCTGTATATCGAGGTCCGCGAATTGCAAGGGGCAGACTTTGGGGAAATGGGCGATTTTTCAGCCATGGACAACGCAAGTATTCCAGATTTTAAATAACTTTAAACTATCGAATGGAGCCGATTGAAATGCTTTCGACAGAAAACTGTTCATCACACAAGTCAGAAGGTAACTAATGTGCAAAGTTCAGTGTATAATGTTATTCTAAATATTTTATTTTGTTGTAATTGAAAATGAGTGAAACACACTGTTCAAACGAGTCAAGGAGTATAAGTGGGCTCATTATATAATTCTATTTTTATATTTTACTTTACTCGAAAATAGGAAATACAATTCCGACACAGAATCAACTATTCGAAGGCCTTAAAAAAATCATTAGATTTATTCCCGAAAAGTGTAATCAAAGCCGACATATTTGATTCAGCTTGAACATTTTTAGGGTTTCATCCGAAGCAAATTTGACTTTGATCCGAAGATACTTTGATGGGAATATTCCGTGCAAAACTATTTATTTTCCTTAACTTAAATAGAACTTAAATTTTGTTTGGAAAATTGATTAACCGCAAACATAGTTTTAAATGAACTTTAAAGATCATAACGGTTCTCAACTATACTCGGATTCAAAACGAATAATAGAGTGTAGAAACTTATTTACCAGCCAAACGCAATTGCGTACAAGAAGGTTTGGCTTGAAAATTATTATCTACATTCCATTATTCGTTTTGAATCCGACTATAATCAGTTTCTAAAACACTATTTGCCTAACTTATAAACTTTGATAAACGTGTTTCCCCGTATTTTCAGGTTCCACACATATAACACTAAAACAACACATATTTGATTCCAACTCATCGGTTAACAACATTATTATTCCATTAACCACTCTAATATATATACTTATCTTAATATTATCAAATGTTTATATATGTTTTACTGCTAATGAGTTGTTACTTTATTTTTGTTATTTATTTTATTGAGTTTTATATCTTTGTAACTAAAATTCAATTTAAGCTATAGACCTTTAGCCTATTCTTAGCTTGTGTTTTTGAATAAACTGCAAGTGCCTAGATATTCTTTCTTTTTTCAGAATGGCTTCGAGACCGTTCGAAAATGTTCCTATTGATATTCTGCGGATGATGCTTCATCATGTGGAAATGGCCAGTGGAGAAGGTATTACTCTATCTCAAATCTTATAACTTAAATAGTATAACTATTAGATACGTCTATTACATAGTCTGTTTCAAAGACTAGACTACATTGCGCCGCGCCGGCCTCGTACGATGCGCGGTGCTGTCAATTTTGCAACACCGCGCATCGTATGAGGCCGGCGCAATGCAGTCTAGGTTTTGAAACGGACTATATTATTCCTTTTTTATTTAAAACTAGGGATTCATGCGGGTTTCAGTTATAGAACCGAGATGTGCGACGCGTGTATTTAATTCATTAATGCTTTTAATATAATAATTTTGCAGCTATGATTGACCTTCTATGTCCGGTACAGGAGACGTTGGATTGTGTTGACATTGGAGTATCTACCATTATTCGCATGCGAATTGAAGTTGTAAAGAAGTTTGGCAACAAGATGTGCCACAGTCCCGATATCTATGCATTCGCATCGGTCGGACTGTCCGGTGAAATTCTAAGCAGAAGATATAAGGAAGACTGCTACATAAGCTACCGTGTTAAAGAAGATGCAACCGGATTTACTCTCAATTCAAAACTTTTGCCGGCGATGAGGGCCTCTGCTCAACCAACCACTGTATTCAGCAAGAAAGTTCCTAAAGGAAAACTGAAAGGAAAGGTTAGCAATTTTAAGAATTCTAAAAAGAGAATCGAAGGCCTTGGTGTTTTTATAGGGACCATCCGTTGTTTCTTTAGCTATATAGTCGACGGACGAGTCGCTTGCAGCTAAAGGTCTATTTATTGTAATGCGAGCGCACAATTATATAGGTATATTGTACATTTTCTTTGGATTTCCGCGCTCCTTCTAAATTTCACCGTACACCCTTGCAAACCATTCATCCGTCGACTATAACATGCTCTTTTTTGAAGAACGGGATACGAAAACCTATTCAAATACTTAGTTAGAGCGTAATAGTCCTTAGATTTTGTTAGATCTATTTTATCTCTATGACATTAGAGAGCTTATTCGTTCAAAGGTTTTTAGCACCTCGGTTTTGTACACTAGGAATAACTTAGAAAATGGATAAAACAAAAAACGTTTGTTTTATTTCGGCTGAAACAGTTGTGTTTTTGAAAGTTCTTCTCTCACTGGCTTTTGACTCCAGAACCCTGAGGGTAGTACTGCAGCAGGAGGCTCAAAAAGAGGCGACGGACGCGTCAGCCACCGCGAACGGCATTCAAATTTTGTCAAATTTTTATCAACTTTCACTGTTTTTAACAGAAATAAATTTATTTTGCAAAGAATAATTATTTTCAGTTATTGTGGTAAAACGCGACCGCT
>JAQGAV010000723.1:0-27915 GCA_034691345.1 Phasmarhabditis papillosa
ATTGTCTGGAACCTGATATTACTGAACACTTTCAGTTTTCCTTCAGCTGTTTCAATCGCACCACCACTCTAAGGACCAAATTTGGAAATACTCAATATGAATATGGATGCACACCTTTCTTCCATTCAGTTGTAAGTTATGTTAACCCAATAACTTCCCGCCAACCATCCAATATAATCTATAAACTAACGATGTCTCGGCCGGTCGAATAAAGGACATTTTTGTGTAAAAGCTGAGTTCCAGGGAGTAGAAATTCTCACCCATTGTATAGTGTGATTCAAGATGAATAACGGAGTGTTACTTGCGTATTTTAAGGAAATTTTGCATATATTTTCGGTTTTCGAATACTTTCAGAGCCATTCAATGAGATTCTTATTTTAACACTCCATTATTACTCTCGAATCAGACTATACTTTACTTTCTCACTATTACAAAAGTGGGTGGAGATGGACGGCTCGACTGGGCTCGGCACCGGTGGGCACTGTTCGAGCCGAAATAGGCTCGCTCCCGAACAAAACCGAGCGTTCTATCTAAACTTATTTTGTTACAGATGACTGCCTTTACCGTTGGATGTGTCAAGAACGATGTATTCTTCTATCTTCCCAAGGCGAAGTTCTGCTTTTGCAAGAAGAATTCGTATGTTTCAAACCAAACTAGAAATATTCCAGTAAACCTATTCAAAGTCTAGTTGTTAGCAGACCACTGGTTACAGCTGGTCCGGGGCGTGCCCAATTTTTCCGAAACAATCCTCTTTCTTTTGTGACCAGAGGCCGTATAACAGGAAAACGTTTTACTGGAAAATGTTTTCCACTGAAAACGTATTTTCTATGCATACGGAAAACTCCGGGTTTTCAAGTAACCCCAACTATAGCACAATAACTTTTTCCAGGAATTCAATTCTCCTATTTTAATAAAGGTTTACATAAGCAGTGATTGGTTGTATAATAACATTTTTCAAATTTACCACCTCAAATTTAACAAGTTTGTTTCAGATGCAATGCATAGCTTTCGAGTCCTCTGTTTTCTTGTCTCCATCCTAGGAAGCTGCCAAATAGTCATAATAGATCAAATAGGATCATATATTTTATTGTTCTTGTTCATATTTTAAGACTTTTGTATTATTCATTCTATATAATAAAGTGAGTCGGGTATTATGAACACTCCCTATTATGTATGACTAAGCGCTTCCGGTGGTCCAACTGTCTCCAAAAGGGCCAGTTCCTACTGATTAAAAGACTGATAAAGAACTTGAAACATTGCTAATCTAAATTAACTAAAGGGTACAAAGAAAGTGTAAACATTAAAAAGAGAGCTAAAATGAAGCACACTAGTGGACAAGTGGTTAGGATGAGAACTTGGACAGTAAATAAATAAATATATAAAAAAATATATATATATATAAGTTAAACCTACAAATTTGATGTTTTCCATTAAAATCTCCGTCCACTTACAACCTAAACAAAGGGTGACAGACTTTTCAAAAGGCCATATCTTTGCTCAAAAGTAATTTGAAAATATTCGGTTGTCATATTTCAACTCAGAAAGTAAATTTTTTTTCAATTTTAACAAAACATTTCAAGCTTTTAAAATTGGCTCGGTCCTGGCACAGTCCTAGACCCGGCCTTCATAGCACTGCCCGAAAAATTCTAAAAAGTCCATGCCGGTCCGGCCCATTTGAGAACCCCGGGTTGTTGTTCTCATCTGATAGATGCACTTTTATTGGTCAACTATTAGGTATTTTATATCAGCCACAAACATTCTCTAGTATTTATAATACATTCGTGCAGTTCTATACTATAGTCCGTTCCAAAATAGTTTCTATATTTTTGAATTTGAAAGCTACTTAAAATTGCTGTTTGAAAAAGATAAATAAACTATAAACAGCATGAAAATTAGCGTTTTCTCCATTTTTTTACCTTTTCGTTTCATTCATTGACCCCTCTTGACCATAATTATGACGAATGGTCAAACGGCGGTTTGACTCAAACAGTAACGGGTGTGTTTTTGGCGCGAAAATCCGGCATTTCGCGCATTTTCAAATTTTCAATATTGACGCACGGGTAAACACCAACATTTTCTCTTTCTTTTTCTACAATATTAGTAAATTACAAGAATATATTTGTGTGTTTCATTAGCAAATGTCGCGGCAGTAAAAGTATTGGAAAAATCCGGTATGCTCTTTGATTTGCTATTTTTTCTTTCGTGGATAGGAAAACCGCATTAACAATTTCTTAACTTTGGTTATTCTTGAGGTTCGTGATGGTATCGACTCTTTTTATTTTCAGCTTTTTCAAAGTTGTATCCCCTGTAAGGGATGCAAAACCGTGAATTCGAGAAAGACGTATCGACGAAACCATTGCTAGGCGACATTAGCAATACACCGAAGGAAACAAAGATTTCGATGAAATCCGATCAGTAAGTTGTTTCAATCCATGTTCATTTACCTGTTTAACATAACTGCCTTGGTTTCCAGTAAGCTGTTTCACTTCTTTTTCATTTACCTGTTTCACATGACGGCCTTGGCTTCCAGTTTCTCCTAGCGTTCCGCTAGCATACCAATCAATTCTCAAACGATTCATTTGAATTCATGTTTTTCCAGAATGGTTGATTCCTCGTGCATTATTTCTTAATATAGTCGTTTTCTGAATGTTTGGTAGTGAACACAGTTCATTACATGGCCTCAACAGCGTTGTTGCCTGCATAAATGCACTTTATTCTTCCCAGTCAAAGTGTTTTTCAACCCCGCGCTTCTATTCTAGTTTATAACCCTCCTCAAGTTATAAAAGTTTGCTAATTTAATATTTTATCATTATATGTTGATAACGTTAACAGAAGTTTAATTTTTAGAGGTACACTACCTTCACCCACATTAGGCTCCGGTTCTGACACAGTAGTCATGAGCAATGGAGACGATTCCCTTATGGAGTTTCATGATTTGAGGGACGCCATCGATAGGGAGCTGTTTAAGAACATATGTAATCAAATCCATCACGCCAAAGGTTTTTCCCATAGTTCTCAGTATATACTTTTTTGTTTTAGCCTCATTCGATATCGAAGATTTAGTAGACGAAATTGAGGACACACTTGTCAATCAGCCCATTTCTGCAAATGAAGCAGTAACAGTACGACTTCAGGGGTAAAAAGGTTTCTAAGTCCCACCAATTCTATTTATAATTATAGTAAAACCGTGAATGGTAAAGTTGTCACTGGAGAAAAGCGTGGTGGAGCAAAATTGTATACGGTTAGAAGTGAGGGAGCAGTGCTGGATGAGAAGTTCAACGGCAACACAGTGAAGTATGTGGTCCTCAATGGTGAATAGTCCTATAATTTATGTTATTTTTAGAAGAAAGTTCCAGCCAACTAAGGAACACATTGAAATTATTATCAAGCAAGTTGCGGTCAAAGAACAGGGAAAAGTCTGGGAGGTTCTAGTTACTCGTTGCCCTCCATTATTATAATTTCTATTTAGGTCAACCAGTCTTACAAGGATGAGCTGTACATTAAAGATAAAATTGCGTCCATTTTTTGTTCTCCGAAACCTAAGACTGAACCAAAAGTGTTGACTGCTCGAAAAGAGGTAAAACCTGCATCTTTGGTTACAGTTTCAATATTCGATTTAGGCTAACAGCGGGGCAAGCTCTGACGATGATACGCCCTTGGAAAATATTCGTCGAAGTGGAGCCGGTCTACATCCAACAGCCACTAGCAAGGATGTTGTTAAGAAACAGAAGCAAAAGGAAAAGAAAGAGAAGAAGGAAAAGAAGCAAGGGGACAACGAAAAGAAGGTCAAGGATAAAGAAAACATGAACGCAGGGGTATTTGAAAATGTGCGTAACATTAACATTTTGTATTTTAGGCAATTAACAAGTTCCTTCAAGTGGGAACTCCGTCAAAGTCAGCCGAACTTTCCTCCACAGGATCTCCGTTCCTTACGCCACAGAAGAGAACTGAAAAGAGATTCAACTCTGCTACTGAGAAACTCAACGAGGCATGGAGGAAGCGCGATCAAAAAGTATTTATTGTATTTTGTGGGGGCTCTAGTTTATTGTTTGTAGGATTTTACTGCTGCCGCAACTTGGGCTGCTAAAGTCTTATCTGGAGTTCAGATTGAGAAGCTGGTCAATGAACTTCATCGCTACTCTGTTCGAAAGATTTCTGACAGAGAGAAGGATAAGGAACAAATGTATGTTTCACCATTAGTATAGGAATACTTTTATTTATCTTTAGGAAAAAGATGAAAACAAAGGAGCAGAAAGCCGAGTACAAGGAGAAGGTGGTGGATGCCCGCAAACAGGATGTAAAACTCTTTGAACCGAAAATTCGCGCATATTTCAACGAGGTCATTGGTGCTAAACTTTTCATAGTAACTATATTATTTTAGAAGGTTACCATCGAGGATCTTTCTTTGGATTCAACGAAGCTGGCGCTCTTTGGAGAACGTGTCAACGTATCTGATGGGAAGATGCCTTTGTTCTCCGACTGCCTTATGATTACGCAATTTCTGTGTTCCCTTCGAAAATTCGTAGGACTTGACGAGAATATTTCTGCAGGTCCGTGTTACATTTGCATATTTACTTTACTCCGTCACGTTTAGCCGATCTTCTTGCATCTCTCGGTGGAAATCGAATTGACTATGTTAAATATACCGCTAAAGTTCTTTTGGCTTTGGTTAAGACTCTGGTTGAGGATCCAGAATACAAGGTTTGTAAATGTACTATTAAAAAGGGCTGGGACGTTCTTAGTTGAATACCCACTTGAGATATAAGGGACCACTGGAACGAGTTCACCACAGGAAACAGTGAACACAAGTGAAAGACTCCTAATTTTTACGTTGAATTTATAAGGGAGGATCCCCTAATTTTTACGTTGAATTTATCAGGGAGGATCTCCTAATTCAGGCAGCTAAAAATTTCTCGACCTGGACTGTGGGTGTTCGCAAAAAATAGCTAACATTTCGCTCAGGGCCGTTGTTAATGTTGCAAAATTCATAGTTCAGTAAATTTCATGTTTTCTCCTTTCTAGAAACACGCTCATATGAATGCTCGTCTTATGGAATTACCGGTCGAAGCTACCACGGTGTCTGAAATCTGTCGTGCTTTATTTATTGGAAAAACTGAAGTCTCGTTCAAAAACGACAAGAAGATAACAGATGATTTGCCGAATGAGGACGAATCTGCCCATGTAGAGGGCGATCATGAGGATAACGAGGAAGCTACTTATTCTCAACTAGATTTTACACAGATTGAAAAGGTTCAATATTTTACTAAAAGTTATTTTATTATTAATATTTAAGGAAGAATGTGAAGAATTACTGGAAAAGTTTACTCCAGAGAAAGAGTTTTGGCAATTAAATGTGGATGATCAAATGCTAGTGCTTAAAATGTTGATGAATCGTATCTGTGATCTCGAAACGTTCAAGGTTTGTAGGTTTCTCGTTTAATCAAACATATTTTTTACAGGATTACACCAAACAGGAGGGAATGAGCGATGATGCGCGATCGTTGAAGAATCGAATTGACAAGATACGATCTGATGTTAGTTTGTTCTTCATGGCTCTTAACATGATCATGTTGCAGATGGATGGCTGGAGAGAAGCTATTTCCGAACTTCCTGATCCGGACGAGGAAATTGACGTATCTCTGCTATCGCGTCAACAAAGCAGAGAAAGGTCCGCTGCCATTAATAAACGAGAGAATCTTGAGAAGAAATTGGCTGACTCTGAAGACAAGTATGAAGAATTGCTTGATAAACTGGCGGTGAGAAAATTGCCAATTACTTCATTCCAAGTGTTCTATTTTCAGCATGAGAAACATGTTCAAGCTCTTGCCAAACGTATAGCTCCAATAGGACAGGATCGGCATTTCCGCTACTACTACTTCTTCCCCAAGCATAGCACAGATAGAGGGTTGTGGATTCAAGATGTACGTTTACTTATTGTTGATAAATTTCATTATTTTTCTTTAGTTTGGGGTAACTCCGTATGAACTGTTCGTGAGAAAAAGTATTTCGGAAGGCAAATCAATTGAGACGCCGGATGACAATGGTTGCCCTTATGATGATGTACCCAGCATGAGGTTTGCTTTCCAATACCCACTAAAAGATTACACAATTTCAGTAATACGCAAGAAGTTTGGTATCATGTTAAGGATGTCGAAAGTTTACAAAATCTTATGGCTGCCCTCGTAAAAATGGGATCACGTGAAAGTGAACTAAAAAATGTATGCTATTATGATTATTGACAATATTATGTATTTTATGTTTAGTACCTGCAGAAGAATATTGACATGATTCAAAAATGTATTGAGTTGGGTACACGAAAGGAGAAAAGTGTCACGTAAGATAATTGTAATAGCTTATAATTTTGTATGTTATTTTAAGGCCTGTTAAACCTGATGAGGATGAAAGCCGAGAAGTAAGGTCTCGTTCTGCCAGTGTTGAACCTGGTGTGCTGGAGTCTGTCGATCCATTGGACTCTCTGAAGCTGCGAATTGAAACCTTGTATACCGATTTGAGGGAAAGCTACTTAACTTCGCTAGATCCTTCATTCGAAGCCCAGTTAGTCTCTTGCGAAAATCTCCAGCAAATGGTTAGTGCGAAGTCGAGTTTCAATTAATAGTATGCTTAAGCGTTCATTTGTGTCTCAATTGGTCAGTTCCATCAACTCGACGGCTATTATCGTCAGTTACCCTAATGTTGTTGCAAAAGAAAAAGGTTTGCAACTAGTTTGTTCATCATGAACGTGATCTTCAGGCTGGTGGTCCCACTTCGTCGTTGATCGTTTCAAGGCCAGAGTTAGTGAAGCACGGAATTCGTCAGCGCTTCATCTCCTTGTCATGTTCTTGGATAGTAGAATAGATTGGAAGAAGAGCATTCTTGATAAGGTTTGATTCATTTAATTTCAGTTTAGTTTACTCAGCTCTATTGCAGAGGTGCACTGTTTGCAAAAGTCAACGTAGCAAGGAAGCAAAGATTGGTTGTAGTTCATGCGAAGTTGTGGTACATTACTACTGTGCCCGGCCAAAACTTTATGAGAAGCCTAGTTGGTGAGTTTCTACCGTGACAAATTTCAACGGTGAGCGTAGCATCTCAACATGGATATTTTAGTTGGACTTGCCAGTCTTGTGCGAGAGCGGAGCAGAAACGTAAAAGAGAGGAAGAGATGAAACGGTTGCAGGAGGAATCCGAACAGGATAACGATAAATCAGACGATAGTGATGATGAAGATGAAAAACATGACGAGGAAACCAATGATGAAGATGATGATTACTTCAAATATACTGTTAGTGTTAACTTAGGCTGCATAGTTTTATGATATTAATTCAGCGATCCACGCGAGCAGCAGTTAATAATCGCAAGCGTGTGAAATTCGACTCCTCTGACGGCGAGGATGATGAAGATGACGACGACTACAAGGATGATGGCCGCAGACATCTCCGGAATCGTGCAAAAAAGGCAAAGACCGCTGTTAATCCTGATACCAAGGTTAGGAGAGCTTGTTGTAATAGCTAGTACCGTATTCAGAAATGCAAAGAGATATTGTCAAAGATGAAGGCTACTCGCATTTACAAGAGTCTGCAAACAATACCTCTTAACAGTGGTAGGTCATCCAGACGCGGCTCAAAGGTCCCGCTCGTTCGTCCTATTGATGAAATTGATGAGGAAATGGGAGAGGTATTTTATTCAATGCTGGATTTTGTGTATGAAATATTTGCAGTACTCATCATTGGATGATTTTACTAGTGATCTGCAGACTTTCCTGAATTCTGCTTTGTTTTATTTCGAGGTATTTGAACTTCCATATCTTCTCTCATAAATTATTGTTGCAGGAAAACATTCCAAGAAAGGTTTCTGAAGTTGAAGAACTGATCGGCATTTTAAAAGAATATTTACCCGCTTCGGAATAACACGGTCGATTTGCTACGGTGTATGCATGCTTGTTAAATGATACTCACTTCTGTTTATTGCATTTATAAATTAATTCGTTGTAGTCACTTATTTGATCTTTTTCTACGTAACGTTGTATTGTTTTTTCCATAAAATTTACTTCTCAATGAATATTTTTCCCTTCATTTTGTATCAGCTGAGAGGGTTTATTTACCATAATGTTACTTATGGGATTGCTGGGATAAAGGCTAATTAACATTGGAAGTTTCTCGATCGAGCATATAGTGTTGGATACCGCCAAAATATATGAACCTCGTCGTACGTCTAGGTTTCATTTCAGTTCATGGAGAACAGTGTTCCTTGGGAAAAATTCCGAGAATGGATTCATTCGATTTGTATTGTAACCTTCGATCTGGAACTTGGGCAAGCTTTAGAGGTACACCAATTTGTGGTGATTCAGCTATTGATTATATTTAGGTTATTTATCCTGGTGATGCAAAACTAACAACTACAGAAAAGACTAATGTCTGCTATTTGGCTTTTCCCGATTCGAACAGCGGTAACAATCGAGATACGAATTTTCACTTCCGGATACGAAGGCATTAAAACTGTTTACTTACCAACAACATGCTTATTTAGAAGTACTACCACCCTTTCACCGGCTCAGTTGGAATTGTCAGAGAGAGTTTCTCCGTCACTAGGGTTAGATGTGAGATATCTCTATGGCTTCGTTCACTTCCGACAACAGAAGGATCCCACTATCCCTAGAGGATATTTTCAGAAGGTTTAATATTCAATATACCATGTTGTTTATATTGTTTTTAAAGAGTCTTGTACTCTTATCGGTTTTACCCTTCTTCAATCTTTTCTCAACCGTCGCTGAACAAATTGCTCTACAGTTTTTTGATATTGGTGAGCCAGCAATTGAAGCAGGTTTGCCATTCAAAGTTATATTTCACTAGTATATGATTTAGCTTGCCACGATGTTGATAATTGGCCAGCTCCTTCAGCCGGAACATCTTTCTCCGTTCCCCTATTGGGTTTTACTATCGAGGGTAAAATACCGTTATACGCCGACCTTCCTATTGAGGTTTCCGATGTTGTATGTACGCCCATGTTATCAAACGTATCATTCATTTTCTAGAATAATGCGAGTTCCTCAACCAGAATTTCAATATCATCAGTACATACGTGCAATTTATTTGCCGCCCTAAACACTGCTCTTAATCATGTTCAACTGTTATGGGAATTAGTATTAATCGGCGAAGTAAGATAGAACATTAAAAACTACTTTTTTAAAAGTTGCACACCTTATTTAGAGTATTTCAAATTCTACACTTTTCAGCCTTTGCTTATTATTGCTTCTGGACCAGCTAGATCTTGTGCTGTCGTTCAAGCACTGGTATCACTAATTTGCCCCCTCAAATACTTGAACGATTATCGGCCCTACTTCACTATTCATGATTCGGAGTTCAAAGAGTACTCATCTAGGAGCCGTGCTCAGTAAGCAATTTTTATTTGTATAATTGTTTATTTTAAAATACATTATTTTTAAAATACTGGTTTGTTGGTCAGTCGATAGATTGCTTTTGCCACCCCAACATCTAAACATAAGTATTATACGTTATAATATTCCTTAGATTCTCACGTTGCATGTGCTTTCCTTACAAAAACAGAATCTTCCTTTCGGGAGAAACCATTGGCTTCTGTTTTTGAAACATCCTTCTATGAACATGAATCCCTGAACAATTCTTACAATTAGCTGTTTTATAATGATTATCTACGTTCAAATAATTTTATATTAGCTTACAAGTCGTAGAAGCCAACTAGCGCAACCGTAATAATTTGCCTCCACTGTTGTTCTGTTGTAACAGCCATCATACCATTTCTAAAGTGACATTAAGAAATATCTTATTTAGCATGTGGAGGGAAATAATAACTGTGAATGTTTATACTTACTATCCCCAATAGCCGATCGCAGTCCGTATAGTGACTCTGTGTAACAAAACAGTCAATACTGAGTGTGTATCTTGCGATAGTAATTACAAGGAAAATTGTTTTATGTATCCTTAGTGTCATAGGGGTTACTGAAATTAAACCCATTGATTGAGAAACCCTAGAACTTAATGAATGCAATTAAGTAATTTATTTTCCAGGCCGAAAGTAATGCTTGGAGTAACAAATCCATTCTTTATCAAGACGCTGGATCATTGGCCTCATATATTAAAGGTACTATTGCTTCCGCAATTGATCCTAATAAACTAATGTTTAGGTTGGAGATGTTTTGGAAGGAGATGACATAGGCGCCTTACAGGATAAAACAAGGTGATCAAGTATTTCTGAACTGATAATTGGAAAATATAACTGAAACAGTTATGATAAACTGCTTGATGATTGAATTTATGATATAGTTAGGAATTCAAATTTATATCTTTCAATTTTTTGCCATGTGGGCGTGCTTCATCGTTATCATTTTGGAAGTGCATCCTCCTAATTTTGGTTTGTTGACTCTACAAATCGCAACCTGTACTAAATGTTTTTACACAAATAATGATCTTGTTAACATTTAAATGGTTTAATTTGAATTCAGGAAAACATGGGATGGTAGAACATTAGATTCAAAGCCGGGGCTGTATACACAGTACAAACCATTTCTCATGAAAGACAAATCACTGATGAAGAAAATGTTGAAGTGTGAAAAACCGACCGAGGTATGCAAGGTGTTAGATCCTGTTTATCATATGTTGTAGGTTCAAAGCGCCGTTCTTCGACGTCATTTCCTGGAGCTGACTCAGTCATTTATGATACCGCTGGAGAGATACCTCTCTTCACTGATGCCACTACGGAAAGAGATGTCTCCATTCAAAGTAATTTAAGATGCTCGCCATTAGTATTTACTGTATTTAGGCTATTCCAACCACGAAACCGTTCAATGTTGAAGATTTTTTATCGTCCATCGACGGTGCTGGTCCGAGTTTAACATGTGGGGTCAAGGGCGATTGGAATGGTATTTTTTTTACTGACAACTTTAGTCATTTGATTTTTGTTAGGTCTCTACCGCAAGTTTTTCCACTCAACTAATTTTATTGGTTGGCTGGCCAATAGGACAAAAGATGTGAACTGTCAGTTAAAGTCCCATTATGTGGATATGCTGTGCACCGAAGATCTGGGTACGTATCATAAGAATTACAATTTGTTGACCTTATTTTTTGTATGTCTCCCAGACTAAATGTTGGTGTACTTTCAATTTTTTACATATTTGGCTCCATTACTACTACTGTTTTTATATGTTATCGCAAGTGTTTGTTTGATCAAGCATTCCTTCAAATGTTTTGATACGTGGTTCTAACGTGCCTGTGGTTTGGGACACTTTGACTACAACTTGCCCTGATATATTATTACCGCCATATTAGTTTCTTTAGGCTCCTCGGTTCTGTCCAAGAAACATCACGTGGAAGTTGTCGATTTGGTTCTAAGAATGAGGGAGAGAATCTGTGAAATTGATCCTGTCAATGAAAAACGACAACTGCTGGTAGGGTGATTTAACAACGGTACCAAAATCATAAACTATTTTTTTAGGTAAAACAGATCATAAACGTTCTCAGAAGTGTCGATGATGATCTGAAGGAAGTACTGATGTCGAACTGTTCTCTCCGGGAAATCATTGCATAGTTTTTCTTTGTGCGTCAATACGCACCTATTAGGATGTTTCAATGTTTTTGCATTGCATAATCAAGAGCGCTTACCAAGTAAGGCTCTTGAAATGTATCTCGTAGATATTTTCGAGACTGTTGTATATTTTTAACTCTTTCATTTTTTGTAGTCAGTATTATTTTCATTTCTTTGTGTTGACAGTGTATGCCCTCTGTACTAACCAAATTCACAACCTCTGTTTTAAACACGTAGGTTCATTATGTTTTATATATAACGTTGCTTGTTAATAGTTTTATCATTTTGTAATGTTGAGTATAGGCTCCTATTTTCTCATATTTTCATCCATATCAATATAATAACTTCAAATTCTTATGATCCGTTTGTTTTGCGGGTCTCATTATTGGTGTTGTTTTCTCCAGTCAATTGATTCGAATAAACTTACAGATATCTTAATATTTAAAAAATGTAGATTGTGTAATTAATAAAATCTTTATTGTTTATTTTATAACATCAATTTGATGTCGATGCTTCTGTCAAGGAAGTGGAGTCTATGCCGTCGAGAATGTCCTTCAATGTGGTAGCCTCGTTGTTCTGAAATGAATGCCTGAGCACTGGAGGATGGACTGTTTACCTTATTGTTAAACTCTTCTTCACATTTTAGGAGGGCGGCTTCCATCTTGTCACGTTGTTCGGTGAGCGCAGTGGTTTCTACTGCCTGCTTGAACAGCATTCCATCTATTTCTTTAGATTTGCTGAATGAGGTCTGGTAACTTTACTTTCTATTATACTTACCTATTAAGAAGACTGCTGAACCCATCTCTACACACGTTAATGTGATTCTTCAGATTTTGGCGTTCCTTCTTCTCCTTTGCGATTTCGTTTTCAAGCGACTGCATCATCTTTTGCTGCCGTTTTACAACCATAATTGTCTAAAAAAACATTTGTTTATTAGATTTAATGGTAGCGCTACCTTCTCGCGATTCTCATATGTCTGTGCATACTCGATTTGAAGCCGACCATATTCTTCTTTTTCAGATTGAATTTTGCTGAATGAATACAATGTATATAGTTCCACAACTATTTAATACCGTCGCAAATTCTGTGTATTTACGCAGTTTTCATGATCCAACAATCCTGAAAAGAAAGATGCTAATCTGCGGATTGATAGATTCAGTCTACCTTCAAGTTGAATCTGCTGGCGCGCCCACTCTTTCATACATTTCTTGCATTGTTTCACTTCTTCAGCCATATTCGCAACCTGAAATAGAATTATTAGTTTATCATTGGTTGTCTACGAAACCTTCTCTGACAATTCTACTTGTTCAAGTTTTACTCTAGTCATGGCCTCAATCAACGAGTTTTCCATATGTTGATCATGGTTCTAGGATAAATGGTTAGAATATATGCAAGAATATTTGTACCTGTTTGTCCTTGACATAATCAAGGAACATAGCAACGAAGTCCACGTCTTCTTCTAGGTCCTCTGGATCATCTAGGACAACTGGAATGGCTCTAGAGACAGTCGGTTGCTTCATATTACTAGGAATCTATAAGTTAGCAAAACATTACAAATTAGTAAATTTATTAATATCACTAAAAAAGTAGTTTATGTCAAGTGAACATACAATGATGGCTAGAATTAGCTCAGAAAAATTTGCAACAAATATTTTCAGAAACGATGAATTCAAGCATAACAATAAGAAAATGGAGCCCACTATTAAACTATTAAGCTGATAATAGAAATGAAGTTCTGTGCTGATTTTGGTGATGTGGAATGTATCTTTGCAGCGTTTCTCACCAGATGGATGCGGCTTACATGTTATCCTGTCAGATCCGACTTTCTAGGCAGACGTGTTAACCAGAGCGGACGAAATTCCAGAGAACTGAATAGAATCCTTCGACTATACATTCGAATTCTAGGTTTTCGGAATGCTATTTTTCTATCAGTATTTGTCGGCATGTATTGAAGGAACAAGTATACATTTGCTGTTACTATTCACTTGAAATTTTGAGAACTTTTGTTGTACCTAGGTGAATAGCTCGTCTCAAACTTATTTGATATTAAATATAAAACAAAAGTATTTTATAAAACCTTTATTTATGTAGTGTCGAATCTAGGCAGTTGCCGAGAGGGGAATAGTGATGGTTCCAGCTGGGGTTGCGGCAATGGCTGCGAAAGCAGCGGCAGCGTCGGCAGCATCAGCGGGAGCGGCACCAAACTGAACAACCAACTTGTCTTCCTTAGGAGCTCCAGCAAGACGGGTAACCTCAAGGGCAGAGGAGGCTCCAGCCTCAACGAAACCGAACACCGGCTTGATACGGTACTCGTTGTTGTTCGAGGACTTGACCTGGAACAAAGAAGTAGATAGGATAGGAGTTAATTTTCGATTTGTAATTTGGCGCAATCCGCTACATTATGCAATTATATATATCGTTTCTTATTAGATAAATTGTTCCCATAGGAATAAACACTTTTTTTGGTACTGGCTGGTGTTATACCAATTCTGATGACCTCTTTGGGGTTTTTAAGGACCACGAAACTCATTGTTGTATAGGGGGGTGTAGTTCTAGTTCTTCCGGAATAGGGGTGGGTTTATATGCTGGCTGACGGCCGGCCCATTCCCACCCCGCTCCGGAGAATGGTATTATTATCAGGGGAGATGACAGGCCGATTTTAAAAGTTGTATAGATTTGTACACCTTGATGAATTCGATCTGGTATGATGCTGGCAAACCAAATTTATCAAAACTGCCTTTAGTGGATACAATCCCCGACAATGTAACCAAGCAGAGTTATTGACTGTTTCGGGACACACATACCTTGAATACAAGTCTTTCGGCTCCGGAGTTGGTAAGCTGATGAGTGGAGTTTCCACCGGCGGCAAGGACGGTGCATGCAGGAGGATCGGCAGCGAGAGACATTCTTGATCTTCTTAAGACTTTGAGGAGTATGATTTCTCGGTTTTTGGGCCCCTATTTATGCGATTGGCTAGTGGGTTTATTAGAGAAATTCTGCTCTCCACCACTATGGGATCGAGCCATTCTCAGGAGAAATGACTAACCGTGAGTAAGAAAATAAGTAACTGATGGGTATGTTAAGTTTGGCTAGGAATCTGGGGCTGAGATCGTTTGATATTAAGAATTGAATTAAGAAGGCAGAGTAAAGATATCTCTAGTGACATAGATCAGGATTGGCAATGGTAGGTCAATTCCTTCCCGAATCAAGGGTTCAAGAAGGTTGAAAGGGAAAATGGCCGACCCGTCAAATACCCACCTCCGATCTGACTTAAGGATTGATCAAATATTTGCAAAACCAAGCGAAACATGTGAACAAGTCTGACATAGAAGTTAAATCATCCTGCGGTCTTCAAGTTTTCAATTTCTCAATTTCAAAAAAAGACTACATTCCCCTCCCCCCGTAGTTTGTTCATTAGCTCTAGAACACTTTCAATTAGATCAGGGTGGCCGAAACTTCCGGGACTGTTTACTCACGGGAAAAACAATTGACAGCGGACTGGCGCGTGCTGACGAACGAGCGGTGCGCCGGTAGTTGATCCCCCTTTACGGAAGAGAAAAGACTGAACAGTTAGTTAGTCGTGCGCTCGGTTTGCGGAGCACACGCGCACAGGTACTTCTATCAATTGTTCACTGTAAATTAGATACAATTATTTAAGTTTCAAAATGTAACTTAAGTTACTAAAACATTCTATTTCATCACGTTAAACTCTATCAACAGTTATCGCTTATACTTACTTAGCTTCTTGGGATAGTGTGTTATATATCGGATATTCGTTTATCCTATAATTTAACACTCATACTGATGGATCTAAATTGTAGCTGTTCGTCAAACATCTGTCTACTGTCCGAAAAAGTTCAACACTCTTTTCTGTTTCTGTTTAGTATCCTATTATGACTTTTAAGTCCAGGATCCCTATAGTAATCATCTATACCACTTATCAAACTTATAACAAGTTATTTAATGTTCTGAAAATCTCATCCACTGCCGTTTTTCTTCCCCCTACTGGGCATTTGAGTGTTTTCACAGTCCCGCGTCATTTGGTTTGTGAATACAAAGTGTGATCGAAACGTGAATCGGCCTCCTCACTAAGCAGCAACACAATAGCGCGTAATCATCTCTGTTCGATTTGTGAATTTGTTTTTCACCCATACTGCACCACGTTGAGAGCATTATCGCCACCTACCAACCACCTTCCGTAGACAGAACCCCCACCACCAAATTCTGTTGTTTATATTAGCTTATCGTTTTTGCGAGAGACACCACAATCTTGTTATGGGTGTCGTCGTTGTCGCTTAGTTTTATAGTTGCCTATTTCACTTTAGAACACCTTTTACAACCTGTGTTAAAAGCAAACCAGTGAATAGGCTTCCGCATATTCACAAGCTCCTTTAAATTGCCATATTACCCCTGTTAATAATTTAGCGCCGATTTTGGTTCTGAAATGAACTCGCAGTTATTCTCTAAGTTAACATTAACTGCAGCTGAATAAACTAAAACCACTTGTTTGCACCGTAGAAAGGTAATACAGGCAATGGCTAAGTGAAAAAGATATGTATCTATATATATATAATACATTCTAATGCAACTTTGGCCTACTTTCAATTCAGAGATACAAAGTAAAACCCATGATTACAGTTCAATGTTGCGTACCGAAGAGTCGTACGTAGATGCTACGGCGCTGGTGGTCCTGTGTCTAGGCTGCATCTCAATACTTCTCACAATTACACATCTCATTCAAAGCAGTTTGAAGCCGAAAAAACCATGTCCCGCCACGATAGGTATTGCTAAAATCTTACAATTGCTATACAAGGAACTAAAACTTGACCCATAATCGATGACGGAGCAAAATCAAACTAGAATTTAAGATAACGGAAGTCATTTATATCTTTCCAGGCCCCTTAGTTGTGCCAATACACCCAGAAAGTGGCTACATTTCCTATCTGTACCAACAAAATGACGAAGAAAAAGCCGCATTCATGTTTGTTTAAAGAAAGGCCAAATATTTATTGTAATTCTAATATTTAAAACAATAAAACGGGTAATTGCACACATAATAAAGCTGTTAAAAAGTGAAAATCGTTAAGAATGTTTACATGAAATTAAGCAGGTTACAATTAGTTTGAGATGAAAGAAGAAATAAAATATACAACTAAGGTTTACGGATCTACGCTCTCCTTTTCTTCAAAACAGCCAGTATTTTATCAGTAACAATCTTTCTAAAGAAATTAATAGAGCAGTGACATCTATGTGCAGAGTGTATCGTATGTAGGAAACCAACCCAACAGTGTAAGCGATAAGAGTAAAATACGTACCTTTCATCCGGTTCCCTTTTTTCTAAATCCGATACAATGTGTTTCGCGAGCAACTGAGACGAAACACAATCGGGCGAAAGAGTGCTAATCACAACATCATCTATTGGTCTCGATACCACATCTAACTGTAGAAATATAATTATTACGAAAGTACAGAATAAACAACTAACATGAGTGTTTCTGATTCTCTCACGCGGTTCACCCCATTCTGGCAGTGAAATTGAACGTCCGGGTAATACCGGCATCGAAAGAACTTCATCCTATTAAAAAAAATGTTTGATACCACGCTAATTGAAAGACTAACCAAAGTGATAGAAAGGTTCGCTTGATTTTGAGTATTTTCTTCAAGATCCTTCTTAAAAAATTTGTCCGGTAACGGTACTAGAAAGCCATGAGATGAGCTAAACGACTTGGAATATAATGACATATATGATTTGACACCTCTTCAGTCCGGCATTAAAGGAGCCTGGAGCCGACTTAACTGTCCGCAATAATTGGTTTATCAGTAGATTAGTTTCCTCATCATCTAAAATAAGCAGCAGATTACGAAATGATTCACGAACGAAACTGACATATTTTAACAGGCGCGAGTTCTGGTTCACTCTGTTCCATTCGTTGTTTCTTCAAAGGTGGCCGAGAAACTAAAACAATGTTGTCATCAAAGAAAGTTATTAGTGAGAAAAACCTTCGGTGGGGTCTTTTCTGACCGGAGTCCAGTCGTAAGCATCATTGATGAAAGAAACCGATTCAATGGAGTCCACATCATCTGAATCCATCCTAAACTTTCGAATTAAAAAAACATTATCGGGATTTTACAAGTATCGGGCTGCTGTAATCTACACTTATCACAGAACAATTATGGGGAAATATATTTTATTTACATAAAATCACACACCTAAATCAGACTAGTCACTTGCGGATCAGCAGAAATTATCTTCGAATGAATGTACTCGTGAGTGTTGGTGGTCACGCTTTCAAGATAGTACCTAAATAACAAATAGCATGAGGTTAAAATGTTTGAACTACCTGTAGTTGACCATAATTCCAAAACTGTTATTTATTCCTCGCACACTGATGTCGCCTTTCCAGTTTAACCTATACAGCTTAGCACCATTTCTTAGATGGAAGTTAGCTGCAAAATGACCGGCTATTCGGATTCACAAAGGACAACTGACCAACTGGGTTTAGCGCGTATCCATTGCGCTTAGCGGAATATATGTATTTTGCGGCTAGATGCATTAGCACATCTTTCAGAACCTCGAGCTGATCCAAGGTTAGTTTGTGGGTCGAAATCAGCTATAGAGTGTAGTTTCGAAAAACTATTATCGAGAAAAACCAACCTGCAATAGGGTATGTGCAGCTTCATCCACCTTCACCGTTCGTGCGAGCGCTCTCGATAAGTGCTCCACAGTCTTGTCGCAAACTACATTTTCTTAAAAGAAGTATTTTCAGAAAAGCAGATAGTCAAACTTGCCATAATCGGTGGCTCCTTGCAGGGCACGCAGTAACCAAGTACGAAAACCTGGAATCGGGGACAGCGTTGAATGCGTGTTTACAGAAGGTACGTTGGATTGAATCTCACTTGCCACTTTTTTAATTAGCAGATTTCCGAGATCAATCCCAGAGAGGCCTGTAACATTAGCATAAACATGAACCTGTTTACATACGAGAACCTTTTTGGGTTGCACTGATGGAATAGTAAATAGCGGTTGTTAAATCCGACTCGGCTTCATTCGTAATGGTTTCGCTCATTATATCCTAGGAATTAGTAGAAAATGGTCAAACATATACTCACAATTACCTGAACAGAATTAGATATATCCTTTTCGAGTGCAACATGCACCATGACGAGAGGTTCCCTGGGCATCGCTTCGTGAGTAAAATAATAGCATCTAAACCATACGTGTACGAAAATAGATATTATATCAAAACCTTCGATGAACACCGAGGCGTTTTTTGAAGTCTACCAAACCTCTGACAGGATGAACGGCTTCATATTCGGCGACCTATAAAACGTTTTATTTCGAAACAGAAGATTAGCTTTTCACCTTGTGAAGAACGTCACCAGGAGACTGCCATGTAAGACGGTTCAGCTTTAAATTCGATAAACAGAACCAAGTTGTGAGAAGCTCCCTACATGATGCTTCCAAGCGACGATACGACGAAACAGCTGTCTTATCTTGCTCCGTTTTCATAATATCCTGAAAGAAAATGAATAAGCCCATCATATCAGTAAATTCAAACCAATAGAATTGCTCGCATTTCGCATACAGTTCTTATACCATTGTTAAGATTACCGATGCTTCGCAATACATGATAATGTATGGGTGTTGTAGCAATATTCAACTCAGGATACGTTTGGGGGCTCTGCAAAACAAATATAATTGCATCTCACATGCTACAAACCATTTTATACATTTCGAGTGCTTTTGCGACCATATCATGTCGAATACCTCCATGTTTTGCTAAACTTTGCAAAACAGAACGTCTTTCTTGTTCAGACCCGTTTTCGTACGCGACAGTAACTAACTTTGCAGCTTCCTAAAGTAATTATTTAAAATATAAAGAACACCAAAACTGACCGTCACCACATCATAAGAAGATTTGGGAAGAAGAGATCGGATGGACTCATCCAGACCTGCCGAGTAACATCTCAACTGGAGATTGATTATAGATGGGCGCCGTAGAGCACCCAACATCCAATTCAGTTCAACCTAAATCAATTATTTTAGCAAACGGACTTTATACAGATTCTTATTTTAATAAATCCATAGATTAAATTGTCAAACTATTTAATTTCTATTCGAGCTTTCCAACAATTGTTCCAAAGCACAATTTTCAAATTACCGCGTTTACAAGCGTCATTTTAATTACGTCGTTGGGATAAATGAAGTGTGTATCGAGCAGCTGCACGAGGCCGCCCGGCTATTTTGTTTAGTTTTTCGCTTATCAGTATGTTTTTTTGTGTTTGTTATCTATATAAAAGTTATTTGCTTACTCATGTGGATTACATGTGTGACAAGTTTCCGTTTCAGTCTTTCTGAAAATACGTTTGGTTGAATACTTAAAATTTACTTTTATTTATTCGTTCTCATCGACTACGTTTTCTACTTTGTGAATCTTGTTTACACGAAATGTTATACACACTCTTCATTTTGAGCAGTTCTTCGGTACTTATTCAGTTATCTATTTAGGTAATACAATGGCTACCCCATCCGGTATTGTTTGCCAGTCGGTGCGAACTGCTCTTTCCCAAAGAGCCCTTATGGCCTCTGTAGCCAATGCGGAGATGATTAAATTCAGATCTCCAGTAATGAACAACAAACATGTAAGTATTTTAATCGTCTTTCAACTTAGTGTTGCTGTTTTAGGCCACTCTTGCTCGTTATGGCGGGCGACACAACGTAGCTGTACTTCCTGGAGATGGAATCGGACCTGAAATGATGTCCCATGTTCAGAAGATTTTCGAAGCTACACAAGTACGTTTTAATCCTTTGTTTCCGTAATATTAGTTTATTCAGGTCCCCGTCGATTTCGAATTTATCGACTTGACATCTGCGAACTGTGAAGCCGATATTGAGCAAGCCATGACTGTGATTAAGCGTAATGGTGTTGCTCTGAAGGTACGTAAGCAGTCCCACGGGGTTATAATAGTCTCCATAAGGAGCTACCACTGAATCCCCTTTCGTTTATTTCGCTTACAATCGATATTCGTTGCCGCAAAGTCGCTCTTATTGTATTATGAATCGAATCAATTGATTGAGTTTCTAGTCATGAAATGTAAAGTTGTGGAACATGCTTTCAATTTCAGGGTAACATCGAGACGAAATTCGACGATCCCACTTTCGTCTCTCGGAACAATATCCTTAGAAAGGAACTGGATCTCTTCGCCAATGTTCTTCACTGTGCAACTATCCCAACCATTCCCAGCAGACATACGGTAGATTCTTTTGCTCTTATTTTTACCATCAGATTTTTAGGGCATGGATATGATTATCATTCGAGAAAATACCGAAGGGGAATACTCCGGTCTGGAACATGAAACCTGCCCTGGAATCGTCGAGAGTCTGAAGGTAATTTAAATGCGCTCATGTGTTTCAACAATGTGATTAAGATTGCCAGCAGAGACAAGATCGAAAGGATTTCTCGCTTCGCCTTCCAGTATGCCGTCAAATACGGTAGAAAGAAGGTCACTGCTGTTCACAAAGCTAACATCCAGAAGCTTGGAGATGGATTGTTTTTAAATGTAAGTGCAAATGCAATCTCATTATTGTAACCTCGGATTATAGATCGCCAAGGAAATTGCTCAGAATGAGTATCCTGAAATCAAATTTGATGCCATGATTGTTGACAATGCATCCATGCAGCTGGTTCGCTCAGTTTTCGTATCAGTTTAAAACTTTTTCCAAGGTATCTCGTCCTCAACAGTTTGATATCATGCTGATGCCCAACCTTTACGGAAACATCATTTCCAATATTGCCTGCGGTCTTGTTGGTGGTCCAGGACTCGTATCTGGAATGAATTTCGGTAACAACTATGCTGTTTTCGAAACTGTAAGTTAAATTGTTTTAAAAACCAATGATTTAATGTTGTAGGGTACTCGTAATACCGGAACTGGCCTTGCTGGTAAGGACATCGCCAACCCCACCGCTTTCGTTAGAGCTTCTGTCGATATGCTGAGGTTTGCTATCAAATTATTTTGTCGAATAATGATTTTTTTCTACAGATATTTGGGTCTTGACACCCACGCTAATATGATCTCCGATGCTTTGTTCCGTGCTTTGGTAGAGAAGAAAGTGCACACCAGAGACATTGGAGGAGACGCCAAGGTATTTTTTTATTCGACCTCGATGTTTATATGAGCATCTAATTTCTGGATTTAATATAAACCATTCTTATGGTGCAAAAATTTGGCTCATTGCGCATAGTTTCAGTTAGTAGTTTCCCGCTGCACGATTAAGTTTTCATTACCGGATTCTAACAGAGTGGTTTTAATTAAATCAAACAAGTTATATTTACTTTGTTAACCCTGAAAATAGGGTGCACGGCTCGCCAACTGACAGTGGGGTTAAAGAACGGAGCTCTCATTTTAAAATTAAATTTCATTTTTCTCTGGAAAGCTTTAAGCGAATCATCCCAAAAACTTAGTAGCCGTGGGTGGCGGATAGCCGGCAATGGTTTTCGGCTTTGGCCGACTATAAATCTGTTGCGTTTTTAGCACTTTTTAGTTGGAATAATACAAATGAACGTTGGGTGGCTAGACCTTACCCTCCCCTAAAAGTTTCCAACAACAAAAAATTAAAAACTCCAAAAATTGTAGTGGCAAAATTATCTATGCTCTAGTCCATTTATGGCCGTCTATGGCCGGCCAGGGAAATCCTCCACCCTCCCTAAAAAGTAAAATAATAATAAATGTTTTTTTCTTAGACATCTGAACTTGTCAACGCAATTATGGAATATGTTGAGAAGGATATGATCGAGAAGAAGTGGCGCATCCTGTAAATGGAACTCTGCATCCCTTGCTGCTTAGAAAAAGGTTTTGACTACTTATCCGTAGTTACTAGATTTGCTAGTTTTTTTTTACTAACTTTACTGTATGACTTTAATCTTTGTTCTCGAGTGATCATAGTTTTATTCAGTCTTGTTTGTTTCTTTCAATGTTTTTTATACATTTAGTTTGATGTTCAATTGGACATAATTTCTTTCTATATTGTCCTGAAGTTTTTGAATAATAGATAAATTTCAAATTGTAGTATATGTTCAATAACTAACAGCAACTGCTTGTTGCCCGAATGCTAATTTTTTTTTTGAAATTGCATATCATTATGAAATGATATAAATGGGGACATATCTAGTGTTTCTTACTCTATAACATGGCCCCTTCTTATTGACTGCTGCTATTCGATTAATACGATCTGCATGGGCTTTGAACCTGGTTACTGTCTCATATTATCCAAGTCTAGCGGTCAATATGCGATATTAACCAGATTTGAAGTTCTCTTTGAGGTGTCAAGATAACTGGCCGACTAATAGCTACTGTATTTTGGGTATCCGTTCAAAGTGCACCTGTATAAACACTTGAACTGTCAGATTACGGTAGCTCGTCGGCAATCATTAGCAGTCGACTAAAGATAGTTAGTCGATTACCGCCTGTTCTATAATATAACTCATCAAGACTACCATTTACTTTTCATCGGAGAAGAATATTCTGTACACCCGGTCTATGAATCTTAAGTAAGCAGATCAATATTCTGGAGGTACAGAGTCTTCACTTCCACATTAGCAAAATATTGTAAAGGTAGGTTTATTTATGAAGTTTTCCTAAATTTGCGAGTAGCTGAACTATTAGGTATTCTTGAAGTTCAGACGTTTTTAGGAGTGTGTCGAGTATTTCACTTCCCTAAGTAAACCCCCGCAATACAATAGGGCTGGTCAGTATGACATGACTTGCTTTTGATGTATGGTAGGCTCTCGTGTCATTTCAAATCCGCAAAATACCTATCGGAGCGATGCTCGGACGGTACCAATTTTGAGTTCCTCTTTTTGTAACTGAGTAGTTTCTTTCTTTAATCATTTTCAAATTCATCAGTCACCCCGCCGCTTCTGCAAAGAGTTGAACAGTGTAGTCAGTCGGGTGCCTGTAGTCGAACCATCACTATAGAACATTATGCGTAGATTGTTATGCCTGCATTAAAATGTTTATTAAAACAAAAAATACAGAGAAGATGATTAATAAAATTGCAGACCAGCTCTACGTAATATTATCTTTGCGCTATCACATTTGCTCATTACAACTCTAGTAGTAGGTATTATTACTATTTACATCGGGATTTTACTAGAATAGAAGTGAATGCAGTTAAATTACAGACGTATTTTAGAAGGGAAGGACAGGTTATGCTGTGGCATTTAAATTATGTAATTAAGTGATGATATGAATGCACAATATCTAGTAGGATAAGCTTGGAGACGGCAGCACGAACCCGGAACCCGACAGACAATTTTTACAAATAAGATGTAGTTGGGAACAAACATTCCGAGTTCTGTATATATTGGATGATAATTTGGTGAGTGACGTATTTCATAGTGAAATAGATATGCAGCAGTAAAGCGTATGGGAGATTATGGTATATGGTTCAAGTTCGTTTCATGACCAGCAGGATAGTTACCGCGCGGTGTTAAATAAAAGAGTTAGGAACGAGTATGGGATGGACAATCAATGTCTTCTGATTGGAAGGAATTGTTGACAAAAGATGCGTTAACAGCATCATTTGAACCAGTCTTCTTCGAGGAACTCATCTTTCTCTTTTCTGGAAACGGAAGGTTTACTGATATGTGAATATGGTTTTATAGTTAGACTTATGCGAAAGGACTGTACTCACTTCTGAAACACCGAACCGCTTAGTCGGGACTGCTAAAACTACAAATAATTTCACCCCCGTTATATTTATGCCAGTTTTGATTTGAGCACTCCCGTATGTTGGGAACTATTCTGTACTCATTCTTTGTGATTCTTATAGCGTTCGTTTTTAACAGTAAAGAGGCCATGTCTACTGTATTTCTATAAGAAAGTTGATAATTTAACAAACATTAAAGGGCAAAGTGTTGTGAAATGAGTCTTTAAATGTTTTAACACGGCCTCTTCACTTTTGAATAGGACTATAGTAGTTTTAGTAGGTGATATGTTAAATCAATTGATTTCCTTGGTCTCATTAGCGGGTTTTCTTGAAAAGTGCAGTTGCACTGACTAGCTCAGCCAGCTGCCATGTTGCACGCTACTTTTACTGATATATCCCTCGATAAAATGAAGAGGGAGGCCTCATGTCAAGGAGCGGCAAACTGTTTTCCATCATTTGTTACAAAACGACCCCTCGCCTGGGATAGCTATTCGGTGAAAAAAACACTACGGCAATTCATAGTTGAAATTTCTTTCGTGATCAGTTTGGTTGATATTTTGCACCAATCTTTCAAACATTTTCTAATATTGATAATAAATGTTGGCCGTTGCAAACATTTGCCGCTCCATGCCTCATGTGTTATCTTTTTGAACTTCGAAAATTTTAGATTTTGGGCCTATTAGGAAAGCTTTTTTGTTGATGAAATAAAGTTTAAACTAATCTCAAAAAGCTGAAACACCAGGAAATCAATCAAAGGTTGTACGACGGTTTTGCTTCGACTTAATATAACCCATAGCTCTATCATCCGAGTGAATTTAGCAACACCTCCAGCTTACCGATGTTCTTTTTCACGCCTCCAGTTGCTACAGTAATTGCGGCCTGTGGTACAACAGACACGTTTGAGCCTCTTGAAAGACTGAATCCGGTGGACTTTTTTCGTTTTTGTTTCACAACCACTTTGTCGCTGGAGATACTGGAATAATACAAATGAATGTCGTAGGAATGTAGTTAAAGTTTCAAGCTTCTCATTTAATTGCTTAACAAGCCACTTTTTGACCCTATAGGCTTCTGGGTGCCAATTTGCTAATAATACGTATATCCCTAGTGCTAGCTAATATAACAACCAGGGTCCATTGGCCGTAGGATAGAAGCACCCGGCACAAACCCGAACGTTTCTCTGCTACAGCGACGTATGATGGGAGGTTTATCCCCTCATATTTTCAATCCCAAAGACAGTGGTTTTTGTTTTAAGTTGTTCTCTATGGTTTTACTGTTTTATCGAAGGATGATTAGTTGTCATTGGAAAGCGTACCAGGTTTAATAAACTTCTCTATATATAGGCCCCTGTCTCCATCACACCACTATTTTTTGTAAGGAGACCGAACTATCTCGAGCCAGAAAGCTAGATTGTGAAACTCTTCGGGAGGTACAAAGTTTTGTTCCAAAGCTATTGAGCCGGCCTCTCCCCTGGGTTACTGTAGGTAGAACAAACAAATAGGGCGCGTTAAGTGGCTCTTTTGATTGGAACCGAGCTGTCAAATCTTTCGATTCATTGAAAACGAGTGACTCCAAGCCTTTTTATTCATTTTTCACGTTTATACTATCCGTTCCAGTGACGTTTGACGGTCTTTGATAAATTGACTGATATATGCTTCCAAAATGAACCCCTTGATTCCAGGGCTGGGAAAGGCCGCCCGGGCCGGCCCGTTTCTCAAATTTTCGGCCCTGGCCCGGCCCGGCACGGCCGGCCCTAGTCTATTTCACAGTTTTTAGCGGATATTTTCAGAAAAGTTAGTTTTCAGTGCTATTTTTCGGCATAAAAATATAGAGTGCAACAATCTTTACCTATTTATGTTTAAGAATACTATTATCAAAACATTAACCTAAATCAGTCGTTTTTTCATAAAAATTGTCCCTGCGATAGACGCCTTTTTGAATTTTTTTGTACCTGAGAAAAGGGCCGGCCCGTTTCTGAAATTTTCGGCACTGGCCTGCTTGATTCCGTTTTTAACGGCTCTGTTTTTGGAGAGTCCCTAGATCTAGCAACCTTTTGCGGTTATTGACATTCAGTCTTCGGGTGCAAGGTTGACTTTTTTACTACGGTTATTGACTATAGTGACTGTAAAAAACACCGTTGAATAATACTTTTTTTTGCATAAATTTCACTGTTTTCAAATCATTTTGTATTACAAGTGATATTAACATTCAATGTGGCAATATGCAAATGTTTTTGGTCAAAATTGCAAATTTATGTTTGATTGATCTGGTGGTTTTATTGTAATAATACAGTTTTAGTTGTTACAAAAATAAAATTACACTTTCTATAGGAAACAAATGATAGTCAGTTATTTCTGCAGAAACTGGAATAGTTCCTGCTAGTGAAGGTCGAATCATAAACAATAACTGTATCATTTTTGGTCTCTTAGGATGATCATTACGTAGTTAAGGGGACCTTAAAGTTGGTTTAAAATTTAGCACTCTATCTTATGATTCAAGAGTAATAATATAGTGTAGAGATGGGCATTGTGGGCTGGATCCAATTCAGCCCGACCCTAGCTTCTAAAAATCCAGCCCAGCCCAGCTGACTTAAGCGCTCACTTTGCCCAGCACAGCTGCCCATCTCAAATATAGTGTAAAGAATTCGGTCTCTGTCTCAGTCCCTTTTTGAGAATACCGTGCCAAATCACATCACCGTACAAAACTGCACTTACGATGTACGTAATATGCACGCAGACGCGGTGTTAATAATCCTCTAAATATGCAAGCAGCACTCCGTTAATACACTTGAATCAGACTATATGATATCCGTAGATATGATTTATGCATTATAATGGTTATAGAAGAACCCGGGTTCTTTTTTAAAGCTCTAGATTTATAAGAATACTGTAGTTACCTGGAGCACATTTCTGCTTCACTACCATCCGTCTCGCATTCACTGTTGCTGGATCGGGCGTCAAGACGAGAGTAACTGAAATAAAAATTTAAGGGGATTCTGGACTCTAGGTATGAGCGGAGCTCAAAACCGGGTCGGCCGCGAAAAATATTACAGGCCCGGCCATGGCGCAAGTTGTTATTTTTGCTATACTAATTGTATTGTTCCGTCTCTGCTCAGAAGATTCGGGAATTCATGGCCGAAACCCTGCACCGAAGATATCTACAGTTATTGTGTGATATGTGCGATTACAGGAAATAAATTACTTTTAATCACTTTTTTCAATAAATTGCTTGTCTGGGGCACGAATTTAGCTTTAAAGCGTTGCTCGTTATTCATATTTAGGATGAACTACAGTCCAGAGCTGGGCGTAAGTCTTTCGCGAAAGCAGTTTAAAAATTCTTTCGACTTTCTACTTTCGCGAAAGAGAATTCTTGACTTTCGCCCAGCTCTGCTACAGTCTGTATGAAGAACGAGGTTTACAGTGAAGTGTCCTGGAGAGGTTAGGCCAAAATGAATGCATTTTTTCGAAGAAAAGGCTCCCAAACCACCAATTTACCATTCATTTTATATAACACCTCTGCTCCATAGGATCTTGCAGTGGAAACCTAGCTCTGGATACAGACTATAGCCACTGAACATCCCATTTAACAACTATGCACAAACTTATTTAAAATATTTCAATCCTGCTGGTATAATCTATAAAACAAAAGTCCTCCG
>JAQGAV010000724.1:0-27870 GCA_034691345.1 Phasmarhabditis papillosa
AGCTATGTTTAGTAATTTAACTAAGATATTGTCGGAATTAAGAGTTCTCGCTTTTCTACACTGCGTCTGCTGAAATTTTATGCCAGCGGAAATTGAAGATTGCAAGCTCGCCTTCATTTCGGATGTCGCAGACGATGAACTGTTTTTTGCCGGTGTTACTCTTAAATTCTACTGTGTTTGCTTACCTTATTGTCAAGTAATATTTTAGCTGTAGATTCAATACAGAGGCCATTATTGTTGAGATCAACTTTTTCTTTCATAATGGTGCAGGTAGATATATGTTGTCTACCACTCCAACACGATTTTGCAGTCTCGAAAGGACATTGAGCAGTCTGTTACAGTTAAAATAGTCTAAATAACAGTAAATGTTTCAAATAAAAAATTTAAATACAAAAAGAGTAAAGTAACAGTTATTAATATTTGTTATTATACTATGTATATCTGTTATTATACTATACTATTATAACCAAGCTATCGATAGAGACTAGATTAAATTGACATGAACTATAACAGAGTGTTCAGCCTTTCGTTCATGTTTGAAATAAATTTCAACTTCCCGCAGAGAAATAATTACGAAATAGTTATTTGCGTTCTTTTTAATATATTGTAGTAGTAATAAAGATATATAATATAGCAAAAACAACAACGAATAATCAATATAGACTTAGCGTTAATGTTGATCATTCATCCAATTACGGCCTTGAAATTATCACGCTATCTTTCTTACGATAAAGAGATACAAGAAATCTCAAACATATATGAAATTCCGTTAAATAGCGGCCTGTCAGCTTAAACCGCTACATACGGTAGTACAGTCAAATTCATAAGTAAATAGGTCGTGATTAAAAATTCAAATGGCCATTTCAAAACACGTTCTCTTTACATTTGGCTAACTATAAATATGATTCGTTCTCATAAAAATAGGCAGACGACACGGTATCTTTACTCTTGAAGAACACTATAATTGCTTTACATGTTGATTAACCCAAACATAATTTTTTCTTGGGTTAAACAACAATATTACATATTATTGAGACAATTTAAAAATTGATTTTTACTACATGGTAGGTAATTTAATTTATTGAACAAGTCACGTGTTGGCTCCTCAATAAAGACTCACATGGACAGGGTATGTCACAAATATATATTTTAGCAAAACTTAGAATAGAATATTAATAATAACATTTATTCTCATTAAAGTTAATGTCTAATCTCCAGAACAAAGCTTTAAACATAAATTCGAAAGATTGATGAAAAGTTACATAGTCCGAGTTTATCGTTTATTTAAATTCACGAGTTTCTGTAGATTGAAAATACAATCAATAACCAAAGCATAGAGTAAGGGATGATAATGTGTGTTCGTTTTTTTATAATCGGCCAGTTTTGGTGGTGTAAATTAGACAATCAACTGTCACTATCACCGGAAACCATCTATTTCTGTATTTACACAAAACAACATATATATTTATATATATATAAGAGATAAAAGTTTACTCTAAATCAAAAATTCTTTAACTAATAAAGTCACAAAATAGTTACATTCGCTTATTCGGATACAGAAGTTGGTTTAGAGTTAAGTTGCTAAGTTATTATAAGTTTCAAGTCAACAATATAAACATTTAGAATCTTTCCATTGTTATGATGTCAAAACGACTTTAAAGTTTGGGTTAGTGGCCATTTGCACTTCCGTTCAAATAAAGCGAAAACGAGTTTGAATTAGAGAAAACTGAAAAGTTAAAGGAAGGCAGCGTTAAAAAGATGGTAGAGCGAACACTAAAACGATGTGTAGTAAAGGAAATATAATAACAAGAATCATATTATTTACAATTAAAACGCGCACAAATTGTCGATGTACTACTGTTTTTTGGCCAATTTTTGGAATTTCAGTGTTCCGAAAGGTAGGTTGTATTCTTAACATAGGCATATATTGTCTGTCTTCAAACCTACGGTGTTTTTGGAAAAATCTTGTGAGATAAATGAACTTTATGAAGCGGGGACTTCATAGCGAAGCATCTGGGAAGCGGATGTTGTTTATAATGTTTATATTTAATTAGCAAAACGTTTAATTTGGCTGGGAGGGCGTCGAATTCAGTCTGGTGTGCAAAGCTATAATAAAAGATTTCAAGGTCAATAGTGATCGTATCACAATTTTAAAATATACCATCGAGATAACAAGTAGATATCAGACATTAATTAAAATATGCGTTTCAAACTAATTAAGTTATGAAATCAAAAAGTTAAAGTAAATTTAAATTCACTTCTTCCTTTTGTTTCGTTTAATTTACAGTGGTTGCCTATTTTTATACATAAAGATGAGCGATTCATTCAGGAAAGACGAACAACTCAAAAATTATGAATAGAAAAGCTGCTGATAGAGAAATCTAGGCAAATCGAACTAGTCTTTATGAACCACCTCACATTAAGGTTCCCACAACAAATGTACCTTATGTTCTTTCAGACTTCTGGATTTTGAGTCGGCCTGGTACGTTGAGTAGCTGTTCTGCGGGGTTATGCTTGTTATCTGCTTGGAATCTTCCATGCTTCAATAAACTTTTATTCGTATTATTTACCTAATCACATGATATTATCCTCTGGGAGGCGTGGTTCCTCTAACAGACGTAGCTTAAGCTTCATTCATACCTTGCATTTTCACTTATCATTTTCTATGGCAACCGCTATCCGCTTCCAACTCTATTTACTCATAAGCTGCAGGAACGAAAACAAGAGAAACCCCATAATTTTTGAATACCAAAGGACCTTATATCGTTCAACAATAACAAACAATAACTAAAATAACCGTGAAACCCTGGGCAACACGGGAAAACACCTCAATTTGCTGGTTTGCAACCTTTTATTAAGTAGTGTACTGTAGTTTGGCCTGCTGAGATTAGTTTTTGGCCAAGTAAAAAACTGATTTGTACCTGTACCTGTGTACTCATACTTTGTTGTTCTTGGTAGCCAATATTGTAGTTTTCTGCAAAGTCTTTTAAATGAACCGATAAAATAAATATAGACTGTTTTCAAGAAATGGCACCTAAACGAAGCTGTTGCAGAGTTTCGAAAGAAGCAAAAGATGGCGAAGTTAATTGGGTTCGTACAGTATTACAAATTGCACTATTCTATCGACATGATAATCCAATACTAATTATCAATGTGCTAAAGTAGTGATTTAAGTCAACAAAATAACCGAATAGTTTTTTGTTTATATATTAACTGGGAATGGGAATTAAAATACAATACGATAGATAAGATTATACACCAACCAACACAGTTCCATGATATTGTGCTTATTTCAGGACTTGGTCAGATCTTTCAAGAAACGCCGCCCTGCAAAAAGGACTCAGAAACATGTAAGTAATAAGAACACAATAACAGTCTTACAAATCACTTGTCTAGGTAAAGACTTCTACAAATAAGAGTCGTAATTCCGGGAGTCTCCATTCAAATGTAACCAATTGTAAAGAAGAGGGTAGTTGAATAAATATAGTTTTACATATATTTCAAAAATTTCTAGGAAACTTTACATGAAAGCGCCAGTACTGCGACTGTTGAAGACCCGGCTCCATCAACTCCTTCAACACAGGAGAGAGCTGTTCCGGAAGAGGATCCACAAAGTAATGTAAGTAACTTCTATCCGCAATTTAACTACATTTACTTCATTGAAAACAATAACTATTTCAGGACGACGTTGTATCTTCTGAAACTATTTGGAAAGAGTTCCTGAATAGTGCTCTAGCAAATGGTATGTTCGATGAAATGAAAGTTCTGTAACTTTTTAACTTAATTAACAAAAAAGTGTTCATATTAAACGCAACAATCTTTCAGAACAGCCAATCTTTAATGTTCTCTCATAAAAAATTATGAAAACTTTTCTTATATTTGTTTTGTAATATGTATTTTCTCCGTTCAAATGTTTAGAAGAGCCCTTCGAATTAGAAGATTTTCTGCAAACGAGCTTGACGGAGGAAGAGATAAAACAACTTCGCCAAGAAAACGAAGGTGAGTATTCTTAAATTTCTTGAAGTTTTTTTATTATATAAAAAATTGTTTCGTCATATTATTTATTTTATTTCAAATAGCTGTTTATTATATTCAATCACCCTTTTTTTCATTAGAATTGGAAAGTTTGGTTGGTTTTCCAAAATTTTGAAGCACACATAGTTAACAAGAAGTTCAGAATAACATGATCATCATGTCTGCGATATTGGAAGCTGCTAGGCCAATCTAATCCAACATTAAGAGTATTCTACATATTTTAAGCATTTTGCAATGGTTGTGTTTTTGGTGAGTTTTTTTAAATAGAGCGTTAAGTTATCTAATTGTAAGAAAATAGACCTTCTAATAGGGTAACACAGCATTATTTGTGGCCACAAAAGATTCTTCCTAGAGTTTTCTTTAATTTATGTTATCGTATTTTAAAGGAAGAAGTGGATCTTTGCATCGTTAGGCTTTTCGAAACCAATTTATACTGATTTTGATAAGCTTTTTAGAACCTGGTATGTAGTCAACATAGCAACTGTATGTAATCAGTCACGATAGTAGTTACAGATCCTGTTAATGCCGCTGCTGACACTATGTCTGATGTCTTGCTGTTCTAAAGGAGGAGTTAAGAACTCGAAAGATCCAAAAGAAAGTGGAAAAGGAAATAAACAACTAAAAGTAAATGCAGTGAAGGATACATCTCCAGTATCAAAGAAGTAGGTTCATAAATATATAAACAGACTATTAATTCTTCAATACTAAGGTATTTTGTGACGCTTAATATATTAGACCTTCTGCCTTATAGTTAGATAGGTTCGACTAGCCTTGTGAAAAGCGTAGGGCTATTGTCGAATTGGCTAAACAAGGCCAGTTAATCGGTGCTACAATTTTCTTTCTCCGAATCCTCCATTCATCGAAAACTAGACGACTTTGGGTATCTAAGAGGTTTACAATCCATTTATGAAGTATTTACTTATTACTATCTGTTGCGAACCTCCGTGTCCTAACATACGAACGTTTGGAAGTGTGAAATATTTCAGAAGCAATGTATCGCAGAAGACTGAGAAGCCTGAAGTAGTACCGCCCACCGAACGGTCCACGCAGCCGTCAAATCACTCGAAGATTAAGATTAGGTAAATTAAAGAAAGTAAAATGATCCTTTTGGTTTAATTCAAAACCATTTATTATCTAAAGTTTTCTGACATTTGTTAATGAACTAGTTACAAAAATTGTGGGTTTCAGTAATTAAACATTCCATTTCAGAGAATTATCTCAGGAAACCGATATGTCAATGTCGATGTTGATCCCCAAAGAAAATAATTCAGGTTAGATCAGAAGATTTAGAATGGAGTGTTTAAAGTGGGAGCAGCCTACGACCCGACCTCATCATGAATTCAAGATTCTTACAATTCACGAAGCTTACTATTCTAACAGTTAACATTAACGAGTTAATAGAAAGATATTTGAATAAGGACAGAACGAACAGTTTGAACAGGAACATACCAGAAATAGTTAAAACTATCCATACATAGATAACCAATTCAGCAGCCCATCTGAAGTTTCAACAATGCAGGAACATTTAAGTTAAAAAATACTTATTAAAAAGTTATATAGTTACCTTTTTCACTCTAGCCAATGACTCTGAGGACACTGGAGAGGGAATTCCGGATCCATTTGTTAGTCCAGTTGGTTCGTCCGTTCAATCGCTGGCCACAGACCACCCCATGGATAAGTTCCAGAAGCAGCCAGTCAAGTCCGTTTAAACCAATATCGATTTAACAAGAGAGAAGTTAAAACTACATTAGCGAATTGTAAATGTAATTGAGTACGCGAAATAAAAATCTTGATGTCTTCAATTAACGCTTTCTTAAATAAAAAATAAAGCTGGCCTGCGGATAATCAAATATACACAGATCACCACATCCATAAAATGAACATGATGTGAGCTCTCATAATTATACAATCTTAAGTGCCAGATTATTTCCAAGAAAATTATTCGTTGCAAATAGTTTTTATCCATTATAGGAGTAGATCAGTTGAATGATTGAAACTTATTTCCTGTTATTAATTTCTGAAGAAATATAATTACCCAATTTATTAATGGTATTGATCTAATTTCTGTTTCTTGGACTCCAAACTGCATATGATACATTCCGGCAATTATGTGACTGTCTTTGCATTATGCATCTTTACTTGTGAATTGTTCCTCAGCGATTGAACTCGTAAAAATGATTAACGGGATTAAATCCTGTTCCAGAATATCTATGAAGAGCTGCTTTTATTTCTCGCCTACATATAGGCAAACTCCAGCATCTATGACGAAAATTTATCTAGGGACTTGCAGTATTTCAGTGGTAGGAAATGGCCGACCCGTTTCCGGAAACTATATCAAAACGTTACTCTTTATCAAAATGTTCACTTAAATCAGTCGACTTCGGCATAAAAGGTGTTCTTGGTCGGGCCGACTGCCCACATTTCCGGCTCTCAAACGGACTGATTTCCCAAAAAGTCGGCACCGACCCTTCAGTATTTTCATACCCCGTATCTGATCCAGCTGTTTAGGGGTGACCGGTAAGCTCCGCGCGCTTTGAATAGCCTGCTAAGGGAATCAAGTTAAAAGTATTATGGTTGTCGCACCCACGAAAAACATGGTACTATAGTCGCTGGCTGGGAATTTCACGGGCCTGCTATAGTCGAAATGTTGCAAACGGAACGTATCATTACTTTCCAATTTAAAAATATTATCCTTGGCAAAAGCCAACCAAATATAACTCAAGCAAAGAGCCATTATTTAATTTTAGTAATCTTCTTATTCACGCCAACGATATAATTGAATACCACCGTTGCTTATTTACATTTCCGAATTAGTGTTCCCCATGAAAGAACGATTCACGAGTCTTAATTTCTTGAATACTACACGAATCTTTTGGGTCCATATTCGTTATTTACATGAGCAATAACTTGTAAAAATGTTGATAAAAAACTAAAATACATGTATTTCAAGTTTCAAGGAGTTTCAAGGACCAGGAGTAGCCATTTGAATGCCAGGCCGGGCCCAATTTTTCAACCAAATTCGCAACCCAAATATGGGTAAGAGTTTTGTTTTTCTAGAAAATTTCCGGCATTGGCGGACTTGATCAAAACTCGGCCTGCTAAAACTCCACTCCTGTTTTGTATGACTGACAATTAATTTGAGCATTTGCTAGATAACTTTTGAATGTTTGTTGCTACAGATGACATCACATATTGTGGTCGTCTCTTCCCAGCTGAGTTATTTACTAGTAAGCGGGCATCGGTGGTCTAGTGGTAGAATGTTCGCCTCCCACGCGGACGGCCCGGGTTCGATTCCCGGCCGATGCAAAGTATTTTTCTAACAATGCGAAAAAATAGTAATAATTGCCTAATTGTTCAGGGGATGGGGTTTTGGCAGCCCGGGCCAAAAATTCAAGACTGCCTTCCCGGGTCGGCCCATTTTGCTGCTTCAAAATGATATTAACTTCTTGTACAGTTTTCAATAATTTAAAGGATAAGATATCAATAGGTATCAATATCGCTCTTACTGGTTTCTTACATTATTTGTACACTTTTTTTACTCCATTATTAGATTTTCTTATTTTAATATAATCTTGGGTAATGTCGTCTACTGATGATCCCCGCATTGATCGAAACTACCACGTCTAGACCGAGGGGAGAAACGCAGTAGTTTCAAACACTTAATTTTCCCATAACTTATTGTTAGTATATATATTTTTATTTTGTGATTTCCTTATATTTATAAAAATAAAACTTAGTTATATTTTTCAAATGTAATTTTAAAAAGGTTGAAATACTGGGCATTATATTTGCAATTGCTATTTTTTACAATAGAATGCACTTTATTAATTATTTGTGTTCCCATAAATCGTTTGATTTATAAGGTGCGTCTCCATGGATACTACTCGCTACGGACGGGCAAATGTAGAACAAGCTGACAAAAGGCGAGCCAGAGTAATTTAATATATATATTACTGTCAAAATAATAATATTTATGTTTTACTATTAGTAAACACTAATTAACAAAAGTTATATAGCTATGGATTACCTGCCTTTTTTCTTACAACTTATTATTAGTCTAGTGTTTTTCTAGCCCATTCAAAATCGTTTTTTCACATCGATTTTTCCACAGATTCTTACAAATTTATTAATGTTTTCTTAATTTGCAGGTTTTCTTACCTAAATGTCAGGTATAATAGAGTTTGTACCAGAAGTTGATACTTTGGCGGACATTACTATCAAGGAAACCCAAGACACCGGCTTAAGGACCAGTAATGCTATTATTATTAGTAAGTTATATTTAACCACGTTAGTTAGTTTTCGGTTAACAGTTTTCGATTATTTCTCTTTTATTTTTGAAAGCCATTCAGATTGAAAATGTTACCTTGTGCATATCATAACTGGTGGTTCTACTTACCAAAAGTCTTAACCACTTTTTATAGTTTATACACTTTATAACTAGTATTATACCACCTAACTTAATTTCCCTTGATTATTACGTTTTTATTCTCATTCTTCGAATTTTTTTATGAGTCCTTTTTTCAGCGGCTCTTTTGATATCAGCTTCTATATTGAATCTAGTGGTGGTAATCACTGTACTAGCAAGGTAAGCAACTTTAAGAAATCTTGTCATACAGAGGTGCAATGTGAAAGACCAAACCAAGTTCCCCTTATTTCATAGTAAACAAGGCTACATCATGTGCCGTAAAATCTCTAGCCCACCCGAAGAAAGTTACTGTAGTATTATATTATGTAGAATATATTGTAATTGTTTAGTTCAAAGTTGCGAGCATCATGCATCTACCTACTCTTTGTGCACTTCTCCACTTTGAATCTAGTTAACTTATTCTTCTCTATCTTAATATCTTTAATATATATAGCCAATGGAGCTTGGGTAATGGGTACCTTCTGGTGCAGATCGAACGCTATGATACAGGAGGTCTGTTGACAAGTTAAAAAGTGGTTGTCGCCAGTTTCATTCATTATTATAAAACATAAAAAAAACTTAGTTATAGTAGTTAATAGTCGTATTCAGAACTAAAGAACTAGTGTAATGGGGGCCAGGGCTACGCAAACTGCGGGCTGGCCCGGGCATACTTGGCGGAAAACTTCTGACCAGACCAGTCCGCCCTTGCTCAGTTAATCGTTTCTTTTCTATTTACTTCGAATATTAATACACCGAATACTATATATCAATATAATATTTAGTTTTGTCAACTGTATACTTTAATGTCACTAATGCTCATGTGTGCAGAACGGGCAGTTGGGAGTCTCTACGTTTTCGCAGAACACGATCCTATGAGAATTCAAACACCCAATATATTTACTGGTACACGTTTAGCAGGTACGCTAATTAGTTTCTGGCGGCAATGTCATTGGTTTTTAGAAAGTTATGGTATATTATACTTGGATATAGTTGAATTCAGAAGTAAAGAGATCGTGTTACAAAATTAAAAGGCTGGTTTAGCAACGTTTGCCAAGTACGCAACTTTCTCATATAAATATGCAGAAGACAAGAACTCTATACTTTTGAATAAAATATATTAGGAGTAGAGGGCAATATATTATAGGAATTTGTGAGTAACTCATTTATTATAAAATGTGCAGTTTATAAAAGGTCGAAATCGAAGTTACATAAGCCTACAGTGAACAACCGGCCCCATCTGAGAAGGGAACCGGTGTAGCAGGGAGAAAAAAGTTCTCTGTTCACAACTAATACTTATGAGTTTTAATTTTATGTTTTAGTCTTTTGTGTTTGCTTGTTCATTGCCTGCCTGGCTATAGCCGTTCCGATTGCAACGCCTGCCATACCTATTAAACCATTCCGGAACAGATATGTTTGTGCCATTGATAGGTTAGTTTGTTAACTATTTTGATATATCATTTAATGATATTGTTTTAGTACAGAGTATAATTTGTTGAAAGAGCTAATTCAACAGTAAGACAACCGATCAGGCGAAAACAGAACCATCAACACATAACTATTGTGCACTGACAATTAACCAATTGCTTTTAAAATGGCTTCATTCTTTGATATTTCGCTTTCCGAAGAGTCTCGCTCAGATCCAAATAAAATTGAAACATTTTTTTATTTTTCAGCGGCTGTCCCATCGGTTATCCAATAGCCCGGGTAATTTTCTATTGTGGTGGTCTGATCGTAATTCTTGTATGTATTGGAGCATTGTTTAGGAAAAAGGTAGGTGTTGAAAAAGTTTAAATAGTTCTACATCCTATAATTCCTTGAATAGGTTTTTATAATAATCTTTAGAGAGAAGGTTCTCGTCCCTCAAACCCAAATGAATATTCAGAATTTATAAAAAGAAATAGAATAATGGACGACTATATGCGACATTCTAGATGTGTATGTTTATTCTGATTAATCAACAAAAATTTTATATTTTTAGGTTTTGTGGCTTTTGATATTTTTCATTCTTCTCGAAGGTCCTTACATTTGCCTTAGTTTCACCTATGAGGTAGGGTTGGGCGTTTGGGCTCGCCTTATGTAATACCAGGCGTCGTACCCAAACTGACTTTGGTAAAAACGGGTTCTAGAGCTTAATATGTGTTGCTTTGTTGTACTTTCTCAAAAAGACCCAACAATCAAACAGAGAAGAAAAGCTCAAAACGAGCTTTCGAAGTTTGGGCCGGGCCTGATATTTTTTTCTGATTTCTTCGAACACTGTCTGCTTGCTATATATATTTCTATTCAAGAATAATAATGGAGTGTTAAAAAAGGAATCTCGTGGAAAATGTCTCTGAAAGTATTCTAAAACCGAAATTGTACGCAAAATTTCCTTACGAAACGCAAGTAACACTCCATTATTCTTCTTGAATCACACTATACAACTTCGTAATTCACAATATATTTTTTAGATTGCCAACAGCAAAGAAATTCTACAGTCACAGAAGCAAATGGACATTCCTATGGACGCCGACACCCTGATTACGTGGCTCAAATTTGTCTTTCCTCTATTATCTCCCATATTTGTAGGTTGTTTGCTAGTAGACTTCTTATTTATGAAATATATGGAATATTAGAATAACATACATATTAGTATTGTAAGAAGAAAGTAAATATGACACATCTTCTTACAAAATATTAATGTTTTCATTTAGATATTATGTTATTGTTCTGATATATGGCTGAAGGTTAAGGAACTATATTGTTGTTCTTCAAACGAACCTCCACCTATTTCACAATATATGAATGGATCAGGAGGTATAAATAGAATTATTACGAAAAAACACTAAAAATGCACAATGTTTGTGATTCTTTGAATGAATCTAGATCACATTTAGGAGTACCGGGAGTAATGACGCTAGTAGCTACATCAGAAGGACTGCAACTACGGATGCCAGTCATATCACCGGCACCATATCAACACCATCTAACAGCCGTACCGTCCATTACTCATAATACCGAAAAGAGAGGTACACTTATCTTGATATGCCAATATATAGTAAATATAGTAAACTGAATATGAAGAATGCCGTAAATTGGTAAGCTTCTTTTCAAGTGATCCTATTTTTTACTATTGCAAAACATTTTGGACCTATTCTCTTGGTTCGAAGCAGTATCTTATGAAATTGAATACCTATTGATGTCTCTTATATTAGCTATTATTTTAGCTGCTCCACCGCCCACAAGAAGTCAAAGAAATTCGCTGGATACCGTTGAAAGTCTAGGGCGAACAACGGAAACGTTGCCAACAACTTCAAGAAGTGACGAGCCAATTGCGTCAACAAGTCAACAAACAACCGCGGCTACTCCGAAGATCAAAACCAACAAAGTAAAACATATTTCCACGTCAAGACCGGGTAGGTGCAATAACAATAAAATCAAGAACTATGTTTTATATCAATATACTATAGACAAGCAGTGTTAAATAATAAAAAAAATTACTTTTGAAACGGCTCCCAATCCAATGATTACCATTGATTTTTATATAACATCACTTCTCTCCAAAATGCACATTTTAGGTGTGGGCAAGGCGGCTCAACCAAGAACCACTCGTAACCCTAAAGCAGGGACCACCCGCGCATCTAATGGGACCACCAGCAACCCAAATGGCGGCAAGCAGCCTAATGCGAGCATAGCCGCCCGTAATGGCAACACAAAGAAGAGCAACGCACCGAAAGCCAGATCACTCAATCGGTAGAACGAACATATATTCTATTTTAACCTTACTTTATAACAAAATTTGTTTCTGCCAACATTGTGTTCCTTAGTTATGGTTAACACTTCTATCTTGTATAGTATCTTTTTTCAAGCGTGAATACATTAATAAACACAGATATAATTGAAAACCACTGGCCCACCTTTCAATCTTAATCGAAATACGTGAATTTTGTGGAAAGGGACTCAAATTCGAATAAGCCAATTCGTCATTGGGGTTGGAGAATACAAATTTGAACCACTTGGGGGGTCTCATATGGCTGCTAACGTCTTTTACTACACTTCATCTAACAAAGCGCAGCTATGTCTTTCATACATTAGGGGCGATATTTTTTGTGCACCACACATTTCTCCATAGTGAGCCTAAGGATAGGAATATAACACTTTTCTGCTAGTCGTCGCATGTTTTCTACTTCCAAGTGGTTCTGTTTAAAATTTTAATGTTATTTTCGGTGGAAGCGGTGTTTTGAGCAGAAGAAAAGAAAACTTCATTTGCATTCATTGGAAAAGCCCCTACTTTGCATAAATAGGATGCCACCCAGTTATTAACAAAAAGACTAAATTAAACTACTTGCGTTTTGAATGAGCCCTAGCGAACTTTTTAGTCTAAATTGATCTAAGAACAAAAAACGTTTTCAATCTTTTTTTAGCCTTATCGTTTGGTTTGCTTGGATGACTTGCGCGGCTTCCCATTTTGCATAATTCATCCCATGAGGAGCTGAAAGCCGTTTTCTTTCTAATTTCACGTTTACTGAATATTCAACACTTCACATCTACACTTGAAATACACACACATTATTATAGTATTGTTCAAGAGTAAGGAGGTCGTGTAATCTGCTTTCTGATAAGAAAGTTACGTATTTAGCCAACTCTGCAGGGAAAATTGTTAAAAAGAGGGCAACTTTTTTAGCACGGCCTCTTTACTTTTGAGTTGGACTATACTTTCGTATATACATAGTTATATAAGTATTAAAGCCTCTGTTGATATAGTCAGATTCAAAAGGAATAGCGGCGGGTAGGCTGCGTATTTCGTCATTTTTAACACTGCGCCTGCTGGCATTGTACGCGCGCGACATCAGCAGATTGCAAACTTGCTTTTAAATATTGCAACACTCCTGCAACCATTTTTATTAATACGGGCTTATTGAATCCGACTATAATTGTTTCTCCGAAATGTTAATATGCATTTTGTAATACAGATATTCACTTACTAGTTTCTAAAACCGGTTACAAACTATCCAAAGTAAAACTTCAATTTTTAGAATATTATGTTGAACTACTGAACATAGAGGTTAAGTGGAAGACTAGGCGTATGCTCTTTAACAAAACACAAACATAATTTGTGATTCAGTGCGCCTCCCACGAAGCTTTCTCCTCTTTGGACCTTAGCGGCCCTTATTCAATGAAGTTGAGCAAAAACCAAACCGCAAATCCATTAACTAAAGAAAATTAACAACTCATTCTTTTTAGAGAGGAAAGGAAAGATCATTTATATTTTCATCCGATACATGTTCAGGTATGCTAACAAAACTATCTGAACAATCGAGAACATTGTAGAAACCAGACTTTGCCTAGTCTGTAAGAAACCACATTCCTGATAAAAAGAGCAAGATGGTCGATCAAAATTCACGGCTGGCTAAAATTTCAATAAAAGCAGACTACATGTGTTCAATTTGAGCAGTTTAAAGGCAGCGGGGCCGTCTTTCTCTCCTTTTTGCCTTTAATCTAGAAAATACGACAAAACACAGCAGCCCACATGTGTCACATATAAAACCTCCTTGCCGAATAACGGAAATGCAAAATTATTTATCCACTTCTTGTTTTATGATGCCTAGTCTGCAACGCATCATCATCATCCGTATACTTTGAAGAATATGTTATCCTAAGCCAAGCTTAGACTTGGAAAAACAAGCCTATTAACACAGATAAGTCAATAGTGCACTCAAACACTTGGATTGTGAAGAAATACTAGCATACGCTATCTTTTACCATATAACTCTTATATATCAACATCAATGTTGATTTTATTCGATGCAGCTCAACCCAATAGATCTTTGCCTTATTTTTAACCGGGTTCCATTTCGTTAACGTCATTTTTATTGCGCAGTCGTGTTTCAGCGACGGCCTGGTTTTATATTTCACTAAATTTAGTATTTGCATTAACTATGTTTTATTTTAACTAGCGCTAATGTGTGCATTATTCACTAGTTAGAACTCGGATACCTACGTCAGTAGGCAATTTATTACTTCGTTCAGGTTATATTAGGCCCAACTCGGGAGGACCTATCCGGCATCGTGGGTTTAGTCCTCTTTACTTAAATTCTATGGAATAAATTCGTTCATTAACCATATTTCTAGACAATTCCAATTTGCAAATATGCACCAATCTCATTTGAAATTCTGTTTTTCCGCAATTTCAAATAACCCAGGGTTAAAATATCCAACAAGTATTGTGTCAAAACTGCTATAATGCATGCGAGAGTAAATTTGATTGAACGCAGCACATTTCGCTTGAAAAGACAATAAAAGAAACGATTCTTGTTAATAAACGCTTCAGTTCGTTAATCTCTAGAAATTAGAAGAAATGTATTTGTTCTTACTCTTAATTGGTATTTTTCTTCTAATAAAACTTGTATATTACTGTATACAATAGACAATCTATCTAGCACATCCCAATTAACTGTTACAGTAACCCGAAGAAGGCTGAAGACGGCCGTGCTTGTAGGTTCTCTAGGCCTTTGATGTAGTGTTGGATGGATGTGTTGAGGCCGCTATTATTTTGCCCCTTTTTCGCCCATAATTGAATTGAAGTCTGGAAAAAACGTTGCGCCTCTCATGAAATGTAATTGCTCACATCCGTTCACAACACGTACAGAGTTTCCGCCATTAACAAGTCTCACACATCGAAAGTGTGATTTACAAACAAAAATCGATTGTAAAAACAGTCCCTTTTATTTAATTTCAGATTATTGATAACTTTTGACTATTATATTTTTAAAGCATTGTTATATTAATCTGATTGTAAGTTTGTTTTGAAAATTTGCTAGCCAATGATTCAATAGCTTCTCATTAAGGGTAAACTGTCCAAGTTATCATAATTTCATTAAAATCATTCAGTAAAACCAAAAGTGTATTTACTTTTTATAGTTAGTAAAGACACGTTTCATACAAAAGCATTACTCTACATATTTACAAATATGTTTTTTGCATATAAATATATCATCTGCTAATGACAACAAACACTCTTGCTTAGCCTTCATTTTCTGTCAGTAGCACTGGTACATTCAAAATGTATTCACCTCGACAAATTGACAGATTTTAAGATTTTAATTCATTTTTGATTGCTCTTTCACTCGGCGACAAAAAGTAATGCATTCGAAAGGGGGAGAGTGTTATACCTCTGGCATTTGACATACAAGTACGTTCCGCAGAAGGCTAGTCTAAAATAGTCCAATATTATTACCAGGATTGTAAATTTCACAAAGAAGATCAGATCAAATCCGTTTGATTAGACCTTATAGTTAAAACCAGCATTCTTTTAGGCAAATCAAATCTTATTGGGATCGAACAACTTTTTTATTTTTATCGCAGGTGAATATTTTAGCGTGCTGGCTCTGACGAAGACCGCCAATCTGAAAGGCGGGGCCCGATATTGTACAAACGGGCCGGCCTTTGCCCACACTTGATTTTTATCAAATTGTTTTATATTATACTCAATGTTTGTCATGTATCACATAAATAATTGGCTGTTTTCTACTAATCGACTGTAAATGTCTGCCAATTATTCTTCGTTGCCCGAATTCCCAACTATTTAGAGGACTTATTAACGTGCTGCAATTTCAGTATTTTTATAATTGTTCTCAATTGGAATTGTAATAATAAAGTGTCAATTTCGTATTTATACGATTTTTTTCACCGCACATGCAGGTAAATTGCATTCGCGTACTCGCAAATCTTACACGGTTAAAAATACCAAAAGCGGGCTTAGTGCTCGCAAAAAGGACACAAACAGTATTTGATATCTATACACTCCACTATTATTCCGGGATCATAAAGATATAAGAGGGTTTATCTGTTTGAGGGATAATTTAATAATATTCACAAAACTCGAACTTCACCTGTAGTGTATATCAAGAGTAAGGTGTCCAATGCGCTATCCTTGTAGCAGCAGTGTTATATAAAATGAATGGAAAAGCGGATGACTGGAAGCCTTCTCTTCAGATGCACCTTCATTCTTATGAAACACAGTCTCTCACCGGGATACTGCGCTGGAAACCTAGCTCTTCAAACAAACTAGGTATAAAAGTTCAACTTTTGTGATAACTATTATTGTATCGCCCACATAGATAAATCCTTTTACATCCTTTTTGTTTTCGTCGTCCATACGGCAGACCAGGAAATGCATCCAAGGATACAATTAAATTTGTTGCGCATTGTGCCTTAATAATTGTTTTGTTGGTGGGTGGGCCTGCCAGAAGGGGGGGGGGGGGGAGATTTGTCTTTGTGAGAGGATGTAGTGTGTAGAGTCCGTACATGCACATCTCTTCCTCACATTAATTCCTTCACGCGTTTGTCGATAAATAAACGCTTAACTTTCTAATCACTTTTTTCAAGATCTCAGGCATATCCTGAAAAAATAGTTTTATTTTTCATGATTTTGTGTCTTACTTTTAGAATAATCATTCAGTAAACAAGCTATTTTCTTTAAATATGTAACATTTTTTTGTTTTTTTGTAATCTTTTGTATACAATATGACTCAGTGCTCACAGATAATCCACCGTTACGTCAAAAAAGCAAAGCGGAATTAAAGTCGTACACGATAAGACTATGAGAAACCCATTATATCACTAACAAACCGAACTTTGTAGATCGTTTACACCATACCAGAGGTAGAGAAGGGTCGTCCCATGTCCGGTCCGGCCTGAAAACGCCCACCCCAGCACCTGACTTTTTATTCTCGTACTTTCCATATAGTCAATAGTTTTATATCGTATAATACCTCCCACGTGGTTTTTCTGCAGAAGCGGTTCTTGGGTGGAACTAAAACAAAGAAACAAGCAGGAAAACATGGGAGAAAGAGAAGATAAGGACTTGTTTTTGCCCCCTCCTTGCCAGCATCGAAGACAACATAACATTACATACCTTATTCGCAAAACTAATTATTTCCTCAGATGCTTTCTCAACGCATTTATTTTGTAATAATAAAAAGAAGCACAATATGTAGATATTTCATTCTTTCAGTCTCACATTGTCCTTTTTCTGTATAGTCTGTATCAAGAGCTAGGTTTTCAGAGCGATATACTTGGGAGCCGCGATGTTAAATAGAATAAATGACGAAAATAAAATAAATGTTAGCAACCTTTTGTACAAAAGGACATTCGTTTTATGTAACACTGCCTCTCCCTACAATACCGCGCTAGAAACCTAGCCCTCGATATAATAAACTATAGGTTTCAACATTTTCCCAGCACACATATGCTATCAAAACCCGGACGCCGCTTATCGCCTTTCAATTGACGTTTTGAGACTAAAAATACGCGACAGAGCCTTTTAATTGTGCTTCTTCTACTGATAGCATGATTTACCTGCTATTTCAATACCCATTTTAGCTCTTGTAGTTTTGGTTGAGATTAAACAAATTTTAGAGAGGAACTATGAGGATTTTAGCTCAATAAAAAGAAGTAATCCTAATCCGTTTGCTTTAATATACTTTCTTGCCGTTAGTTACACATGAAAGAAATATCCAGTACAAGATTCTTATGTCTATTGTAGCAACATAAACATATTGTGACCAAATAAACCCAGAAAAGTCAATGTGTTGAAAATTCTTTCCTTCTCAGATTTTGGAAAACCATTTTCTTGTAAGACTTCTGGAAACGTACACATGTTTTGAAACTGGCTCAACACAAGCTTAGTAATCTTTTAAGTAGTCATGAACATAGGAATTTTAATAACAGGGAGAATTTATGATTAGTTTTTCTAATCTTTCTAATCCGTTCTTTCCGTTTTGTTCTGAACGTCTGAGAGCTGACTGACTTAGGCTACTAATCTTGCCTTCAGGCGCTCTTTCACCATGTCAATCAACTCCTGCTTCGCACACCTTACTAACAACATTTCCACGAAACATCCAACATTTTCCTATATTTTTAAAAGTTAACTAACTTGTTTTAATATTTAGGCCGTTACGATGTCAAATTTTAATGATGTTATAAACATTCTAGCTCATTTTTGTTATTGTTCTGTCTTTCCGGCCCAGTAACGTAGTGTCTATCAGCCAATTTCGATACATCACGTTTAACAGCTGACGATTTGAAATAAAACGATGATGCCAATTATTTTCTAGTCAAAACCCAGCCACACACCTCACACGATGATTAACCCACTGTTCACTCGATTTTCTTTATTTTTGATGACTACATTGACATCTGAACAAGTTAATGTAGTATTTAGCGTGAAATAAAGAAATTACCTGAACCGTAATTTCAAAAGAAAAAGTTGAAACAATTGGTACTTATATGTAGGAATGTGTTCGAGCGTTATAATTAGAAATCGTGGGCTGATAATCGCTTTGTTTGATTTTCTGCTTTGAGTTTCGTCATTAATTCACTTTCTCATTAGCAGAAATGTTTTGTCAATTTGCTGTAATATGTTGAGATCTTACATTTATTCAATCTGTACAAATCTTCTATAATATATTTAATAATATGTAAAAACTCATTTATAGCTGAGATTTTGGAAAAGGATGCACTCGTAGTGCTTTCGAACTAAATGGGCTGTGCTTTTGGTAAATATTGTGACCCTAGTCCGCCGGATCCCTCAGTGAGGTACTCATGGCATATAGATGGTGTCATTTTGTCACAAGGTGACGAAAAGTTTGAGGTGCGTTGATATTTTATTTATTTTTTATCTCTAAAGCATATATTGTAAATATCTTAGTTATTATTTTAATATCGAAACTTGTATGTGAGTATAGTCTGTATGTATCGCTAGTTGTCCAGCTTATAGTTAGTATTCTTAAGAAAGGCGGTGTTAGATAAAATGGAAACAATTGAAGAAAGTTCCTCAATCCACCGATTTTTTATTCACTTTTATATAACACCGCTACTTTTTAGGATATTGTTCTGGAAATCTAGGACTCAAGACTGTATAAAACAGCAAAGGTTGTACTAGCTACTGTTATGTAAAATATTAAGTATGCATATTATTGTAAATCTTCTATAATAACGTAATATAACAGCTTCTTTTCAGCACAGGCGGGCTGGTCTATTGTATATTCTGGACGAGGCCGTTTGCTACCGTCCGAGAAGACTTGATTGTAGCCATGGAGGAGGCAGTATTAGAGTGGAAATAGCCAGTATACAAAATACAAACAAAGTCAAGGATTATGTATCGGACTTGGTCAGTTACTTAAACTTCGGATTTGTGCCCGTCCCAACCCTGGAACACGAATTGAATGTGCCGATTCCCTACCATGCTCCAAACGTTTTTGTCCATTCTAAATAGCAATTGTGATATTATTAAAAACCAAAGACTAACAATAGTAACGAATATTTTTACACTCTATGATGAAAGCTTCTTCTAAGTTAAGACCACCCTAGCTAAATAATTATTAAATATTTTTGACAATTTAGGATGCTGCTAAAGGCAACAAGAAGCATGATCTGGTGTTGGTGGAGATTCGCGGTAGTAAGGACCTCGACTCGGTCTCTTTCATGACGAAGAATTCCGAACAGGTGACCGCTATATTCTATTTATTTCCTAAATATCTTCTTAGGTGGTTTTTCATATTAGCATAAACTATACTCAACAATAATTATTGGTTTCAGTTACATGCCGAATTATCAGACATTATAAACAAGCATCGGCATAAGCCGAAAATAATGCAGTTCAACTCGATCGACATTGATGGCATCGAAATCAATCCCTGAGTATTTCCAAAACCCATTTTGTTTCACTGATCTTATGTTTTAAATTTTCTGTACTTAACTTTAGCCTTATTATTGTTTCAATGAACATTCAATTAAAAATCGCTATTGTGACCTGGAAAACGTGGAAAAACCTTTACAAGATAAAATTCTTAATAGTGAATGCAATAGCGATCATTCCTGACTTTTTAATTCTCATTTCTATATTGACATTCTTTATTTCTTGTGAGATTCGTTGTCCAATTGATATATTTGTGTGGCAAACTTGTATTTTATGGTGCAAATTGTTGTATGTTCGTATTTTGATTGATGTATAATATGGGTAACTATTGTACTACACATTTTGAGAAGTTATTGCGTTGAATCAGTCTAACCATATTGAGGGATTTGCTTATTGGTCTTTTCATTAATTATTGCTTTAATTTTTTCTGTTATGGTACTTTTCTAATTAAAGATTTATAACTTTGATAAGCTACAAAAGTCAATAACAATAACGAATATGTTTCTGCTAGCCAATCGAAGGGCACTGAAACTGGTAATGTTATAAATTTATGAAAATTCCTATAGTCTGATTCGAGAGTAATAATGGAGTGTTAAAAAAATCTCATGGAAAATGGCTCTGAAAGTGTTCGAAAATATACGCAAAATTTCCTTCAAATACGCAAGTAACACTCCATTATTCATCTTGAATCACACTATATTTTAATTGGAAGAAATAGTTTCTTTAGATTTGTTTAAATTGAATTTCTTTGACTTTGATTTTACGAAATGAACTTAAAGCCAGAAGTGGGTTTGCAACATAGATTATAGCGTTCATTAGTCGGTTTTGAAGTAACCTAGAAGCTGTAACTTCATCAATTTTAAAGTTGGAAATCGTGTAAAGAACCGTTTATTGTTTATTTCAACAAACTAAGTTACATTTTATAGGCAAATCGTTGTAAAAAGTAATGGAAAGTGTCTCTGATGTTCTTGACATCGTAGATACAAGGGCCCATGTGAGACACACTAAGATTCTTTTTAACTGTAGATCGTCGTTTGTTCTGACATTGAGCCTAAAGAGATAGAAGTTCATAAAATTGTAATTATATACATATAGTATTAATTTTATTAAATTATTAACAATATTCCACTAACCGTATAGAATGAGCAGAGATCAGAATGTGTTTGTCCTTCACTGTCACACAATGGTGTGGTCGAGTGACCTAAAATATAAACTATATTTTAAATTTATTAGTTATATCTAGCGAGGCCCAGCTAATTTGTTATGTTGGGTCTCGGCTGAGTGTACTGTGGAAAGCCATAAATCTGGATCATTTAAAATAAGATAACTTATATCCAATTATTTAGTCAATTTCCTACAATCTTAAACTATTTTCTGCTTATATATGCTATTGTTGCTGTTAAATAATGCAACACTGCTTGCTAATTACGGCTCTCTAGAGTTGTTTGCTTTAGATTCATCGGATATGCATCTACACTATTAAGTGTTTGCATAATTCACGGTATTTTACATGAATTGTCTGTCTTGACTAACAACAAAAGATCAAAGAAGAAATCTTATACCGGAATGATCCTTGCGTATTTTAGATAAAATGGGCAATTAATTAAAAGTAACATTCTAACTTTTCAAGTTGTAAACAGTTGGCAATTTATTACCTTTTATGCACATATCTTCACAGCAGGTTCCATCGTAATCGATTGCAAGTGTTTCGTTGAACCTGAGCCGAATATTACGTTGTTTCTAACTCGTGTAATATTGAATTAAAAATAGATATCTAGCAAGAGCTAAGCCAGCGCGGTACCCTGAGTAGCAGCGGAGTTATATAAAAATTAATGAGGAGAAGAATGAGTGAATTTTCTAATAAAGTACATTCATTTTTATATACTTTTCGCAAAGAAAAGATAAAGAATACTGCGCAGGAAGCCAAGCTCTTGCCACAGACCATAGAATCTTCTGCAGCTTCTACTGATATCTGGAGCAGAAGCTCCCCAACTAAATGAAAACCATCTGCCAAGAGGAAGACCCATTAAGAGTATTGGCTTTTATTTTCTTAATCAATTATGTCAGTTAACTTATATGCTAAAAATAAGAAATACTTTACTCACTGATTTTTATGCATGCATTTTGCGTTTAAAAAGGAGCAATGGCTCGCATGGGTAGTTCCTTTATTATCACAGACAGGCTTCCATTCCATTGGACAATGAGTTACGCAGGAACATCTATAATATCTAACTATATATAAAAATATAAAAATAAAGAATAACAAAGTGATTCTTTTGGCAATCTTAATTAAAATATATGAATGTCAACCAATATCGTTTGTATCAAGAGCTAAATTTTCAGCCCAGTACCCTGAAAAGAGATTGTGTTAGATTAGAATGAATGTACTTTTAAGAAAATGCTCCTTATCAACCGATTTTACGTTTTTTTTATTACACCGCTGCAGTAACTGGGTTGAAAACCCTGTTCAGGAAACAGACACCTATTGTAGCAAAGTTCATCCCATTAAACCAACTTAGATTTGGTGGAATCTTGTCCTATGTGACGACCATGTAGCCGGAACTCCAAACACTGAGCGAGTTCAAAGGCGCAAGGAGAATGGTGCATCTTACAAATATAAATATTTAATTATACAGGTGGTCAAAGTTACCTTTCCATTCGCATCGCAGATAGGAGTATCAAAAGGACTGCATTCCGTGGGGCGGCAGCAAGCTCCTTTATAAAGTAATTCGACTAAAATATATTCATAATGGGTGGTCTACAGGTGATACCACTACCTTTTTCTTTTCGTTTTGAGCAGTTCAAAGTGCATTCGTTGATATAGGTATAATCATAATTCCCAATTCGACCGCACACGGGGTCAATCATAAAAGGGCACTGACATGAATTGGTGACAGTTACATTGAACGGGAATTTTGTAGAAATTGATGCCCTGAATCTCTAGGTTTAGAAAAATTTTGTAGGGGATCTTTATACAAACATTATAATGGTATATATCAGTTCTTCTATCACAAAATTCTATTCTTTTTTGAAGTTTTTCAGAATGTTGTCATTATTAAAATTTCCATTGAGAACCTTTTGAGTTTTGTGCTTTTAGGTTACCTTCGACGTGTTTATAAAATATTAACCATTGAACTCAATCATTTGGGTTTTCAGAAAACAATAGATGTGAGAAAACAAAAGTCTTTTAAGTCACACCACATATATAAACTATTAACAGCAACTTACCGGACGTCCGAGACTGTGCATAGAAACCAAATAATAGGGATGAATGTTGCTGCCGTCATGCCGAGAGTTGTCGACTGGAGTGACAATAATTTGCAGCCAAACATACCTTCTTGGCCAAGAATATACAAATATGCTCGCGCAAGACAAATATGAACATGGTGAATACATAATCCCGCCCCAGTAAGGAACACCCATCTAATTATTTAACCACAAATCCCTTTGGTAAACTGTTCAGCCACCCGACCAATTTCGGCATGAATAAAGAATTAGGCTTACATCGTAGGAAATGATGAATACACGCATTTCATGTACAACTCAAGTAAGAACAAACTATAAAATTTGTTGACATTAACATCTCTTCAACTATTAGGTCATTTTGAGATTGGAGAGAGAGACCACACCAGCCGGAATGATGCCTAAAAATTAGAGAAACACTTTATAGACAGTTTTTTTTATGAAATCGGTCTAGAACGTTTTTCTTACATAAGTTACCAAATTTCAACAGAAAAATGCCTGGCGCTAATGTTTCAGTTCTTCAGGAAATCACCTAGTTCCCGAAAATGAATAGAGCTCAAAATCTCCATAAACCATCTAATTTAAAAGCATTTTATTACAGCTAACCATATGACATATTTAACATAAAAACAATTAAATTGTATAAAAAGGCTGTTGCTAAGTGCAAAAGATATATATTAATAGTAGTAACAGTAAGAGAATTATGTGCAATCGTGTATTCAACACTATTGGATATTGTGAATCTGTGAGTATGCCTGGGTGATATTCAAATCTCATTCATTTTTTACAATGAAAACTCTTTATGATTGGTCATTATCTATATTCTTAATTGTTTCTGCAGGTCTAGCACTGGAACTTGTGGCAGCAATCGGCGAGTTCTAGTTCCATTATCTGTAATTATCAACTGAGTGGCCTTTTGGTACTAGTTATTTACCTGACAGGGTGGGCCTGAGAGGTGCGTGGGAGCGAGGAACTTCAGATCTAGCTGACTGGGTACTCAGAGGTGCAATGCCTTTGGATTTCATATAAGAAGTCAATTGAAGAGGCAGCTCTTGTAGAACCTAAGTTTAGTAATTGCAGCCCTCGTGGGAAAAGGATGTCCTACCTCTTTAGCAAGCTCTTTCTTAGATTCGAATAGCTCATCCTCGGTAAGGTGTTTGTGTGGTGGAAGATAGGATCGAAGTTGGACAAACTGAAAAGTTAAAGTTAAATAATTTATTCGGAATATATTGTAAAAAGAAGTTAAATTAATGTAACAAACCTGGACAATATCTCTTCTGGCAACTTTTCCATTCCACGAAAGCATATGATTATCCGAGTCTAACTGCTTCATTTCGGAAAAATTGTCATAGCCGACGCCTACGATGATAATTGATAATGGAAGTCCAGATGCCTGAAAACGTTAAATTGTTTGATTTTAGGTTATCGATTACGTTCTAAATGATATAAATACAAAGTTGTTTATAAAAAAACATTGTTTATGCTGTATTTTGCCATTTCCTTTTCAAAACAGTTAGTTTCCCCCCGTTTTGTGATGTTTTTGGTTTTTCTTCTAAAACTAGAGGTACCTCAGCTACTAGAAAATATTTTCCCTTATTTAATACAATTTGTCTCTTCTTTTTTACTTTTCAAATATCTTCGGCCGACGCCGAGTTCCTCTATCAGCGGCGTTGATTGGTCTTTTGTTAGCGACCATCTGAACTTCCGTCAACTTTGCAGACGAACTTTCGTTTTGTGAGAGACTGCACGAACTGACCTTAACCACTTCCTGCTTTGTCCGGTCTAGATCGGCAATTGTGCCGTCAGTTATTAAAATCAAGACAATATACAGACTACCGTCGGTAGGTGCCCGTTGAGCCCGTTGAGCGGCCATTCTTAACAAAATTTGTTATTCGTTTTCAGAAAAGTTCAATTACCGTATTATTGGGGCAAAATGAGCTATGCTCTCTGGTTGGATGACAGTTTTCGATTTTCGAAACGAGTGAATTAGTCCGGGCACGCTTTCGCAAGTAGGCACACCAGTTTCAACGTTCTGAAAATGTACCAAGGTAAAAATTTAAGTTTAAACAAGTATATTATCTATATCTCTAAATATATTTTGAATAGAATCATATGTAAGTGCTCTTTTTTCAAATCTGAGGTCCATTCGTTTTGCTACTACGATTATCAATATTTGACAAGATTAAATCCAGCATTAGACTCACCAGCGGAAATACAGTGTGCGATCTATCGACATGAGGCAGTCGCCCACCGTAACCATAAGCATGAAATTGTTGTCCCGGTGCATTCAGTTGACAAATCTAGACTTTATAGTTATATTACGCTGATTCTACGACTAAATACCTCCGCCACAGATAGCAACGCCATTTCAAATTGATCTGATTGAGTCATAGTTTGACGTCTGGGAGTTAGTACATCGTCCCAATGCGTTGGAAAGCCAACGGCAACTGTGAAATCCAGATCTGTTCTAAAACACATGAATAGATAAATTTAAATTTAAATAATCATGAACTCTATATGAATATAGTTATTATATAATAAATAATAATAAAAATTATAATTAAACTTATAATTATTAAAACATACCCTGCATTGACGAAATCATGGAATGAGAAATCACACCAGCAGTAAACTTTTTGAAAGTGAAGTAGACCGGAATCTAAGTATTTCTTGCTTTTTCTAGCTTTCTTTTCGTGAATCAACTAAAAAATGTTTATAAATGAGTTATCTTTACTCTATACTCACAGGGAAAACAGCATCTTGATGTGATACGAGGTAGTTAATGGTTGAAGTGCATGCACCGACCAAGTCATGACTGAACGAAAACGATTAAAACATCGTTAGAGACAGCTTCAAGTGAAATTCTCATAAGTTTTTTTAGGATTTTCATGTGCAATAATCTCAAATCTTGCGAACTTATAAACTTTCACTTAGTTTCAAATTACCAAAAAGTAGGAAATAAATCGGTTGTACGCTAGTATTTGTTAGGATCAGGAGTGATCAAAATGCAGGAGCCGTCCTCAGAAAGTTATTATGTGCAGGACGGCCCGACCACACTGTGTAAGGGTATATTAAACTTACTTTCCATCTTGGTCCCAGTCATAACACTCTATTAGAAATTCCCTAGAAATATTGGAATTATCATGGATTTTTGATTTATATAAAGGTATAAAAGTACAATTATATAATAACATACCTATTTTTATCTCCGTAACATAGTTGATCCACGGAGATCTCGAATGGTTTCCATTTGGGATTAAGGTTCTGCTCCCGATATCTAGTTCGGAAAGCCAAATGAAGGCTGTAAAAAGTATTTACTCGCTTAATCTAAAGCCCAACGCTTACGTGTTATCGTAGTTAATCCGTGAAATCTTGAGGAAAGGGTCACACTTTCCAAGAAAATCTTTTTTGTCCAGTTTGGTAGCACTGACAACAAAATATATAGATTCTTGTCGACCTTGCCGTAACTCTTCAGCAACTATAGTCACAGTACCGTATTGTTTACCATCGCAGCTAAAAGAGAACTATAAACTATAAACAGTTATATTAGAAAGCTATTTTGAGAGATAAATTTTTTTTAAAACTTATGTGTAAAATATATAAGAACTACATAATATAGTTCCCCATATATATTTTATAAAAAACAAAACCATAGTATAGTCTATATTGCACGTTTATATTTTTGCCTTATAAAAAAAAGAAAACTTACAAAAGTGGAACGGTGACTCTATTCATTTTCGAATTCACTATTTCACGCAGCATCAGCGAAGCCGATCCCAGTAAAGTATCCTTCCTTGGAGGTCCCTTGTCCCAACTGAAAAAATAAATTGGGCCTCACAATAAAAGCAACAGTCCACATTTGTATTAAAAGTAATAAGCTAACAAATGTTCAACTTTATCTTGCAAAATTTCAGTCTCACAATTTTTCAGAACCTACATATCAAACTTTAAGCGTTGATCTTTTCCAGGAGTGTAATTCATCTTTATCTTCATATACCATTCTGGATCAAGACAATTATTGATTATCTAAATTAAACTGCTTATAATTTTTGCTTCCTAGCATCTCTGAGTATCCTTTTATCTGACTGTACAGTTTATCTGTTTTTAAACATTTTCTGAATGTTTCAAGGATCTTCGTACCTCAGTCCGTCCGACTTCTTGGTACCTCTTTGTTCTGCCATCTGTAACTACTGCAGATAAGATGCAAAAGGGATCGGACACCGAATTAATGTCCGTATCCCGCAAATCACTGAAAAACAGACAATTGTCGCTCACATGACTTTTCGATGCTCAATTTATTAGCGGACAAGTGCAGATAACGTTGTTTAAAATGTTCTTTGTTCTTATTTACCACAGAATTCCACTAGGAATCACTTTTATTATTCTAACCACCAATGTATTGTAATTCTGGTTTTGGTTCTCAAGATTGTTATGCAGTGGCTCCCGTTTTATGGGGTAGCTCGGATTGAAAAGCAAGTAAAATGTGCGGAAGTGAGTGGAGCCCTAGCAG
>JAQGAV010000725.1:0-27824 GCA_034691345.1 Phasmarhabditis papillosa
CTTGTGGATCATTATTTTGCCGCCAGAAATATTAGCAAAGCCAAGGAACACCTTTTACAGGTGGATATACTATTAACTTCCACCCCAAATATATGTTTCAGGTTTCTGCAGGTTCTCCGGAACACATCCTTCTTGCAATAAATGCTGATGTTATTGCATCTTATTGTGTGGAACTGGGGTTGCCATCTCGCTTTCCACTACAAGGAACCAGCAAGGATGATTTGACAAATCCCAATGTTGGTTTTCCAAGCGTAATCAATCCAAAGTAATGTATTTTAGATTTGTGAAAATTATCATGGTCCCTCGAGGAAGTGGCGTTCACGTCGTCTTCAGTCCTATCGAACGAGTTCTTCTGATGCAAAACTAATTTTCGAGAAGCAAAATAAAATATTGCTCAAGATATATTATATAACGTACCATGCGATTGTTCGGGGGAGTTAGAGGGTTCATCAAAACAGACTGAAGTTGCAAAGGTAATATATGTATTTGTTATTGCACTTATCTTAAGTTTTTTTAGTCTATTATCAGTTGATTGCCCCGTTTGTCCGTTTCGAAAATCCCCGAAGTTTTTGGATCTATAAACAACCTCTGCGGTGTGGTGAACGGCTTCCCGAATGGACTGGTGAATGCTGGTTTTTCCGAGCCCTTAAGGAGTTACACTTCATCTGTAACTTACCCTCCGTCGTCGTTGCCTATAGGAGCAGCCATAAACAGTAATTCAGAATACATATGTATGTGTTATATTATATTTCCATATTTAGAAATGTTGAATGGATACAATGGCTTGTGGACTCTTTTGACATCATTCGACATTAACGAACTCAAGAGTGCCTACAATAACTCAAGACCGCAGTTCTTTCCATTTTCGGTATGTTTTACTTGTAATTGTTTTAATATTCGATAATTGGTTTATAGTATTCATTTCCTACAATGATATCCGATGCCGTTGATCTTAACCGTAGTTTTGATCTGAGTTGGTTTTTGCTTGGAAAACTGGAGCAACTGCGTCGCCAAATGGTAAGATAGTATATTATTCACTGGTAATATTAATTCGTTTAGAGCAATGGATGGCAGCCCTTTCTAAATTCAGTAATGATTGAACTCGGACAGAGCATTGAGACGAATCGAGTATTGTTCGAGGTAATTTATTCCTATCACTGCAGTTTTACCGAAGTAATTTCAGGCTGTTCATGTGCTAAATACAAAATTCAATTCGGTTTTGTTTCTGCCATGGTTCTCTGTTACTGAATCGGAAATGAGAGCTCATTTACGAGTTCTTCAGAATCTGTTGAGTACGTCACAGCTGTCAAAACCAGCCCCTCCTAGATTCAGTTGTCAGGTTTGCGACATCATGGTTATTCGCATATTGTATCTCTCTTTAGGTCTTGGCCATGTACATTAACCGACAGGATTGGATGGCAGCAATTCAGTACAAAGCGTGAGTTCTATTGCTTATTTTCTTTTAAAATGCTGATTGTTGCAGAGAGACTCTCAAAACTTACGAGCTAATTCAAGTATTATGCTCCTATTCGTTGGCTGTCAGCACTCCACAGAATCAGCTTCCAATCGGACAGTTAGTGGAACACTGGATCAAGACAGTCTCATCCTTATTTGAAGGTCGTTCCAAGTAAGCACAACTAGTTAAATGGAATTAAAAAGCATTCTACTTTAGCAAGCGCAGGAATGATGGCTCTGCAAACAACTACCGTAATCAAAGGAAAATGAAACAAGAATTAATTCAGTTTGTGCAACTGATAAAGGTTAATGAATCTGGCTGTGTGCCATTTCGTAATCTTCCATTTCAGGAGCCAGTCACAATTTCCTTTCTAATTTCGTTCTTCGCGCATCTGTTAAATCGCGTGTTCTTAGCTGATCTCAAACCTCAGCGTCGCTTATTCGTGCAACATGCCGATTTGTTGGGAAAGGAGACAGAGTATATTCTATAGAGTTTATTATTCTGAATATTTATACTTAGGTTTCCGCAGGCTCACCATATTGCAATAAAAGAATTTCTTCACACTGTTCTCACCAACGGACTCTCCACTAATCCTAACAACGCTCATTGGCTTAGAACGGCCGGTGATCTTCATTTTGGTTTGTCTTTACACTATCCATGTTAAGGAATATTCATTTTCCAGCTTGTGGGGAAGTCAACGCTGCTATGACTAGATATGTTGAATGTCTTCTAGCTTGTAGACAATCGTTTACCGGATCTTTCACGGAAACTGTGGTGGACGATCAAGTGAGTTTATCTTAATTTCTGCTTAATCTGAATTCATTGTTAAGTTTTGGAGAAAGCTTCAAAGTTGTCTCGTTTCTTGCTCTTATAATACGCTGGCATCACTTATTGGTCAGTTCAAAAAGGAAAAGAACTATAATGAAGTGGTTAAGTCAGTTGAGGTAAAATATATTTATTGACTTGTATATTATATTCCTTCGCTTTCAGCTATTATCACAAGGGTCCTTAGATGATCGCGAAGAGTGTGCTCACCTAGTGCACGATCCTTTACTGCTGGAATCGTTGTCGCATGTCTACTGGAGTAACCATCAGTTTAATAGTGCTGATCGTCTGGTTAGTCATGATTCCCTCTATTTGGTTTATGTTTGCTCATTTTTAGATACAATGTGTTTCTTCACCCGCACTAAATAAGAGCAATCGGCCTGACATCTATACTCGCGAAAAGGGAAGGAAAGAAGAGCGTCTGTTACGAATTCTAGCTGCTTTAGTCTTTGATACCGGTTTTTAAATGTATTCCTTTATTTTTGTACATTTTAACAAGTTGTTGATGGGTGTTATTTTCACTTTTTATCTTGAGTTTCTTGTTTCTAACTCAATGAATATATATAGTAATGTTCCACTTGCATAGTTGCGTACTGGGTGTTTTTAGGTTGTACATATTGATGCCACTATTTTCCCGCGTTCTCTATGGAGTCGGCAGTCTTTAATTTTTTAAGAAGGGACAGTTTCCTGTTGCCCGAAAAGAATTGGAGACGGTTCCCGAAAATAGATGGCCTACACGATTCCTTATGATATTCTGTATAAAGAAGGTCTTGCAATAGGAAAATTTTACTCTTGATAATGTACGTTACGTCAGGGAGTCAATGAGGTTTGTCCTACGGAATATATATATATATTTTTTTTTAATCTCGTCAGGACAATATCAAGAATGGATACCTCTGAGCCTCGGCATATAAATTTTGTAGAATTCTGCAAAGAACTTTACAAGATTTCTAGTCTACTGGTAAGCCGAGACGAGTCGTTGTTTACGAAAAGGTTTATATTATAGGAAATTGTTTTAACTGTAAAAAAATCCAACAATAGAAAGTACTGTGCGGAAGAAATCTGTCGGATTGCAGATGAAGTCCAGGTTCGCCAGATGCATCTTCCACAATAATTAGCTTCTTCCTTCAGAATTGTTCTGAGCTCAACCGATATGGCCATCAGTTTAAATACTTAATATTAGCCACTCAGCGACACGAAAGATTTGTCAAGCTAAAGGAGAAGTACGTTTCACTTGTGTATAAGTATTCATTAACTCCCTTCAGAATGCCCCCACTACAAAGAAAGCTCCAAACAAACATGAAGAAAATGATCCCAGAAATTGACTTATTTATTAACAGCTTAAGATTGTGAAATTTCTATCGACCATAATATACTTGTAAATAATTTATTTGATGTTTTGATTCTTATTCCTTACTCCACAGTGAAAATACATATTAGAATAGCTATGGCTCCGGAAAAGCTGACATTCTGTACATCAATCGTAAGGCTGTGCGTTCAACTTCTATTAAAATCGTATCCGTATAACTTTATTTTACAAAAGCATGGGCCTGCAATAGTGTGCTCTACCCATCTTGGTGCATTACTGAATTATCCCCATAACATGCATATCGATTCAGCTTTTTCAAAGCAACACTTTCGGTAGCGTAGTAAGCATCCCTGCTAAGTAGAAATTAAGTATATAGACAGAAATAGTATATGATTGTGCTAAATTTATCTAACCCTATCATTTCGCGCTCGATCGGTTGAAATTTTGTCAGTTTAAAGGTCGGTAATTTGTCTCGACTGGAAATTTGCCGAGGCTCAACTTTTATTCGAAATTTTCACTGTTTTCTGTTTTTTTAAGTATATAATTAGTGGCAGTATTGTTCTTTTTTTGTAAAATACATTTTTGTCAACCGAAAAAGAATCTAATTTTCAGGAATTTTGATTTCGGGTAACCGTCTTTACTGCAGAACAGAATGGTAAGCATTACTGCTGTAACGATTATATACATTTTTGTTTTAGACTATTAGCAAGAATAACAAGATGATGGTTCATTTGAACTATCGAATGAAGATCATTCTACAAGATGGGCGAACATTCATTGGATATTTTAAAGGTTTGCTGTCTATTCACTGCAACAACGCCACTTGCATTTTGCTTTAGCATTTGATAAGCACATGAACATTTTGTTATCCGATTGCGAAGAATTCCGTCAAATCAGACCCAAGCCCGGAAAGAAGATCACTGATGGCGAAGAGAAGCGCACTCTTGGTTTGGTTCTCTTGCGCGGAGAACACCTTGTTTCCATGACCGTGGAAGGCCCGCCAAACAAGGTAAAGTCCATGTTCGGCCACTTTACTCATTTTATATTTTTAGGAAGATGATTTCAACAGAATGCCCAAAGCCGGCGGCATGGCTGGACCTGGCCAAGCAAAACCCGCTGGAAGAGGAATGCCAATGATGCCTACTGGAATGCCTCAAGTACCACGTGGTCTTGCTGGTTCAGTAGCTGGTGTTGGTATGTTTTTTGAACTACTTGTCTCAGTTAATTCGATAATTTAGGAGGCCCTGGAATGGCTGGCATGGTTCCTGCTCCTCCATTTGGTGGTATGCCTCCTCGTCCATTCTAATTTGGAATTGATCTCTCATTGATACGTTGTTTTATATAATCTATACTTTAATGATCTTGTTGTTGAGTTGTAACCTATTGCCGGTTTTGTATCTGTCTTTTGAAGTGAAATAAAGTTGTTTCTCAATCTCCGAAATAGTTGCATACTACATGCGTTTGAAACGTAAATATCCGCATTGTGTGTGTATTCGCTATTCAGTTGACCAAACATATTTAGGGTTTTCTCAGCGCCATGCCTCCCAAGAAGAAGGTTGAAGAAGAGAGACCAGCTCTCATAGGAAGACTTGGTACCAACTTGAAGGTTAATTCTTCTGAGTATTAGTGAACACTGGTTTTGCAGATTGGTATTCTGGGCTTACCAAATGTTGGCAAAAGTACATTCTTCAATGTATTGACCAAGTCGGAGGCACAGGCAGAAAACTTCCCTTTCTGTACTATTGACCCCAATGAGAGCAGGGTACGTGTGTTTGAAGCTAATCCATATTGGTGTTATTGCTTCTAGGTTCCCGTGAGCGACACAAGATTCGACTGGTTAGTCGAACATTATAAGCCTGCTAGCAAGGTTCCGGCATTTTTGAACGTTACCGATATTGCCGGACTAGTGAAGGGTAAAACAATAAACTTTGCGTCGCTGATATAAGTTTTCAGGAGCTTCCGAGGGACAAGGTCTGGGCAATGCCTTCTTGTCGCACGTCTCTGCTTGCGACGCATTGTTCCATCTGTGCCGTGCATTCGATGATGACGATGTTACTCATGTCGAAGGAGAAGTCAACCCTGCTCGAGACTTGGATATTATTAGCGATGAATTGTTCGCTAAAGATTTGCAATTTGTTGATGGTCCTCTCAAGAAGGCAGAAACATTATTCGTCAGGGCTGCTGACAAAACTAAAAAGGTTGTGGTATAGTTCGTATGTATTTTATCCTTGTGTTTAGGTGGAATATGATACGCTAGTTCGTGTCAAGAGTTTGCTTGAAGCCAAGAAGCCTCTTCGATTGGAAAGCTGGAACGAGAAGGAGATCGAAGTACTGAACAAAAATCTGTTCCTTACCGCAAAGCCAATTGTCTATCTTGTAAATCTGTCAGAAAAGGACTACATTCGAAAGGTGTGTGGTTTAAAGATATCCTATTTGAAAATGTATGTTTTCAGAAGAATAAGTGGCTTCCAAAGATCAAAGCTTGGATCGATGAGAAGGATCCCGGAGCAGTTCTCATTCCATTCTCTGGTGTCTTCGAAAACAAGCTCCTTGATATGCCCGATGATGAGCGAGAGAAATATTTGAAAGAAAATGAAGCTTCTTCAAACTTAGACAAGGTTTACAGATAGGAATTTCTTCAATTACATTTGCTATAGATTGTACACACTGGTTATAAGGCTCTGCAGCTCGAATATTTCTTTACTGCCGGTAAAGATGAAGTTAAGGCGTGGACTATACAGGTGTGTTAAGATTACATTCTTAAAACTGTTGATTTTTTAGAAAGGATCACCTGCTCCAAAGGCTGCCGGTAGAATTCACACTGACTTCGAAAAAGGATTCATTATGGCTGAAGTTATGAAGATGGCTGATTTAATCGAACTTGGAGATGAGGCTAAGGTTAGTACATATCAAATGGTTATTCTATAATTGCCTTCTGTTAAGGTAAAGTCGGGTGGAAAGTACAGACAACAAGGAAAGACGTACATCGTGGAAGATGGAGATGTGATCTTCTTTAAGTTCAATGCTGGCGCTGGTTTAACAGCAGCAAAGAAGAAGTAATTTTCTGTGTTGTCTTGTTCTAGTTAATTGTTTTCTGCTTGTTAATTTGGTGGTTATAGTTTGCGCATAAAGTAATTTTCTGTTATTTCATAGACTTTTCTTTGGTTCGGTGATGATTATCACTTTTATCTTGTTTATGAAGGGGCAGGAGTGTCAACATTGGGCGGTTCACCTTTTAGGCCATTTCTTGTGAGAGATCTAGAGAAAAGGCGTGTCAGAGGGCGTGGAGACTAGATTTTGGCTGCGAGATAGCACAGGCATTCTGTATACGCAGCTAGCTCAAGAAGGTAGGGTTGTATGCAGTGGAGAGAGACGCATACGCTGCTGTTGCAGGGAAATAGCGTGTTGCCGACAGGACAGCATATTTTGAAATAGTACACTGCCTAGAGAGCACCATTGTACACCAGGGCGGAGCGTTTGCGATCGCGTCAGTTGCCCCTCCCCTACCATGTCTGCTGAACCGCCTCTTTTGCCTAAGCCACCAGTTTCTAAGATCCTTATTCCTGGACCAGGAAATGTTCAACAACAAGCACAACCACAGGTGTACATGCTTAACCCTGGACAGCAGCAACCGGTTGGTTTTTTTAAAATTATTTTGGCTTATCTCCTCCATCCCAGTACTCTGTTATTAATTTTTAGGTCACCTTCATTCCTGTTCAATTATCATCCGATGGATCGCAAAAAAAACAGATGACAGTTTTAAGTAATATGCAATTGACAAGTAACACCACTCCATCGCATATGCACCCTCAGGTTTGTTAGTAAACTGTTTTTAATATGTTGTTGCTTCTAGATGGAGACTATGGATTCTGGACGAATTGGACCTCCTCCAATGAACCAACAACAGAATCCAAACCAGCAGAGAATTACACTAGGTGCGTTCACAACATTTTAGCTTAAACGGATATTTATTTTCAGGAAATTTGCATTTCCAACAAGATCCCAACGACCCTCAAAAATGGATAATTACGAATGATCAACCGCAAGCAGGCGGAAATAATAATCATATTCCGATGCAGCAGCAACAACAGCCAATGTCTTCTAGAATGAGTGGCGGTGGTGAAAGTCCATCCATGATGGGTGGTGACTATGGTGATGTCTCCATGATGAGCGATGTAAGTTTGTCACTCTTCTGAACACTTCAAAATTTTTAAATCTGATTACAACAAAGCTAGAATATATATATTTAATTTTCAGAACCAGGTTCCCAAGAGATGTGCTTGCACTTGTCCCAACTGTCAAAATTCGAATGGACCGAGGACGTATGTATAGAAATTTTAAATCAGTGTATTGTTGTAGTTCTAGGGGAGATGGGAAACAGAGGTTGCATATCTGCCACATCTGTCAAAAGACTTATGGAAAGACGTCACATTTAAGGTTTGGCTTTTACTAACAATCGACTGTAAAATATCACTTCAGAGCTCATCTTCGTGGACATGCTGGTAACAAGCCATTCGTGTGTGACTGGCAGCAATGCTCCAAAAGATTCACTAGGTAATGCATATACATTTATTAGTAATAAATATATTTTAAGAAGTGATGAACTGCAACGACATCGTCGAACTCACACCGGTGAGAAAAGATTCCAATGTGGTCACTGTGGAAAGAAGTTTATGCGAAGTGATCATCTTACAAAACACGAAAGGACACATACAACTAGTCGGATGAACATGTCCCAGCCTATTAGGCTCAGTAATCAACATTGATTGCCTATTTTTACTCAATAATGCTCCCTCTCTGTACTTTTTGTACCTGAAGTGTTAATTTTCCTTGTGAAATGTGTGGTATGTGATATATAGTCCACGGCACGCGATTCGCCCGTAGACTATAATCAAAATTCAGAAGTTACCCAGTCCCATGTTTATGCTCTTGTGAACCTTATCGTGATCAAATGTAACTGTTTCATTCTGCTCTCCAAATTAGGGTATTCGTATGCCTTCTGTCACTCAATTTTTAATATAATTCTCGTGCGATTTTAGAAGATATTCAGTGATATTAATTTTTATTTTCGTTTTTTAATCATAAAACATCACTTACCTTTGTGGTGCTAAGTGTACTTTATGATTCGATTTATTTTTTCTTGGAGTACTCTTTAAGTTCCATGTTATTAATGTTTGTCATGCTTCTATTTTTCATGATATTATCAGTTAATAAAATGACGAATCTTATTGTTATTTTGTTGTTTATTCATCTAGATTTTGTAACTATTTATAGGGCTAAGTTGTATACAATAGCTACGCATGGGAGAGGTGAGCTGGCTGCTACCTTAGGTAAACGGCAAAAGTGACCCTGAGGGTACGACTAAGATACAAGATTAATGATATATCACAAAATCCGAAGAATAAGAAATTGGAGCAAGTTTGAACAATGATTATAGACAGTGAGTGAGAGCTTATTGTTAGCCACACTCTTAATACAAATAACACTGAGAATAACTGGACTTAAATACATACAATAATAGGTAAGAAGTGAATTATAAATATCTACCCGAAGTTAATATATTGATTTGTAATAGACTTATTTATACCCATGACTCATCATTAGGTAATGCTGAGCCTCTTCTTGATATTCCCAGAGCAGAATTGGCTCTTGCTGGTGGCCTGCCTACTCTTGGTTCATCTTCTCCATCACTACAATCTGACATTACCTCCCGTCTATTTATGGCATTGCGCGGGGTGACCACTGGCGTGTCATTATGTGGTCGCGGTGTTGAATTTCTCCGCCGACTCCGTGGTAGACTGTATGAAGTATGCTGCTGCTGGGCTGCTTCCGTAGCCGGCTGAATTTCAATAACTGTGCTTTGGGGGCGTGGCAGAGTCTGAGATCTTCTACTGGGCCCATCATACACATCTGGTTGAGATAGACGAGGTGATGTAACCGATTGCAATGGACTTCTTATTTGAACAGGTGAGTTTATCCGCCTGATTCCGGAACCAGATGGCATTTCTCTAGAAAGTTCTTCAAGAATCGGAGGCGGCTCCCGAGGTGACATTGTACTGTGATGGAGGCCATCCTAAATCAATGACTTGTTAAACTTATGACGCTTCGTTTTCGAAGGAGCACCCGCACTCAGAGATGGCCACCAATTAAAATTCTGGTCCCGGCCCGGCCCGCTGATCATTTCAGTTTTCTAATCGTTTTAACTTTGGATATTTTAATCGATGTTGACTAGGACTAATTTTTTAAATATATATATTTCTAACCTGTGAATATGAAGGAGAGAATGCTTCATTTGAATAAGCGGGATTCCGACGAGCGCATGGCACCTAAATTAATCATATTACTGCGTTTAGGAGTGGCGACCGATCCCATCAGGGCAGCGGCAATCTCATTTTTTATTCTTACAGAACCGAATCTATTCTAAAAAGTACCGGATTACAGCACCTATCCCGATCTGGATAAACGCAGCCCTCCGGCCCCAAGTAGCATTTTATGCCCATTGCCAGCCATTGTTGTGCGGTGACGGCGAGGGGTGGGTCGGGCCGGCCCGGGCCGACAGCCAAAATTTTCTCGACCCGCTTCGGCCCTACTTTCCAGCTACTGTCAAAAATTTTTCCAAGAAAATCAATACCCAAAATTAAAAAAATCGATATTTTATAACTAATCTTGTATAGTTAGTAGACCACCCAAGTAGTGGAAAACAGTTTTTGTCTTTATACTCAACATTGCCGGAGGTCAAAAAGTCGGCCCGGCCTGAGCCGGCCCCCACTTTTGCCAGCCCTGGCTACGGCTTTTTGCGTTTTTGTGGGTTAAGCATTTACGACGGTTGGCATCAAATGTAAGTGATCTGGTAAGGATTAAGTACTGAGTATTTCTCACACATATTCAATATGAAGAAATATGTACTGATTCATGGAGTTTATTTTTATTTTTGGCCCACCCCCAGCCTTATTTAAAGGCACGATACACTCAAAATAAACCATTTTTCTTGGCTGATTAATCGCGTAAGCGAGAGAAAGAAACTGAATTCGCAGAGGAGAAACTATTCTTATTCTTTTTTTCTGTAGAGGTGTGAATTTCCCTTTTTTGGCCATTTTGACAACGGGCCGACCCGGTTTGTTGGTCCTCGCGGGGCTACAGTAACCCAACTTAAGGGAGCCAAAATGAAGAATAATATGAAATGTTTCATTTTTCTTCTGTTATTTCCATATTTGTGAATAACTTTTTAAGCTGAATAACATAGAATAATAAAAATAAGAAGAACATTTCGAGTGTACCGTGCCTTTAAAGGACTGTGCCCGTACAGGATTGGGTAAAGACCGGCCCTAGTCTATTTTAGCGGATATTTTCAGAAAATTTAATTTTCAGTGCTATTTTTCGGCGTAAACAATAAAGGGTGCACCAATCTTTACCTATTTATGTTTATGAATACTATTATCAAAATATTAACCTAAATCAATCGATTTTTGAATTTTTTTTGTATTTGAGAAACGATCAAATTTTCGGCCCCGGCCAGCCCGTCAAATTCGTAGCACTGTGCCCGTCTACCTACCGCCGGATGTTTCATTGCATCATCATAAGAGGGCGGGGCTTCAATAACTGAGATCTGATTCTCCGGCAGAACGTAGAAACGACGTTCACCAACAGTTTGTATGGAGGGGCCGCTGCTGGTCTCGGAGGGAAAATCTTAAAATGAAAGGATTACGGTAGGAAGGTTACGGTAAGAAGATCCGTTTTTATTACTTTTTTGCTTTTTCGGAGGTTGCGATTGAACATTTTTCTACGATAGGTTTTGCGCCAAAAACGTGAGGGCTGGGGGGTTGCACAATAGTGGCACATCACTGGCACATTACTGGCACATTACCCGCGCCTGGCTAGCTAAATCCCACCCATGGCGAATATATATACGTTTCTCATTCAAATGAACAATCAAACGTTAAAGTATGAGGTTTAGCAGTATTTTATTTCATTAACTAAGGAATTCTTTTTATAACACGGCTCGCTAAATCAAATCAATAATCGTTAAATCAATTAGTCTTTCACAGCCATCCCTTGGTAGGTTGCTAAGACTTAACTCCACTGACTTACTTGTACTAGATGCTTCTGGATTCTGTTGTCTTTTTCTGTATAATTTTCCAACAATAAAAGAAGTTGCGAATATAAGTATAAGTAGAGCGCACAGTCCGACGACCAAGGCTAACAATCCGGAAACGTCGCCGTCACTGTAAATGACGGGGTCTTAGCGGGAAATTTGAAGGTCCTGAGACAAAATACAGTAACCTTTTCTGGTTTCTAGGGCCAACAGGGGTTTATCAGGATTTTAAGACGTATTATAGTCGGTCGAAATCCTAGCTGGAAAGGAATTTCGGGTCCTGGGGCGAACTACAGTAACCCTTGACAATGTTTTGGTATAGTGAGCGGGAGCGGGTAGGTTATTTTGTGTTACACAAAGCGCGCGCTGTTGTTACATTACAAAATATTTAAATTATACAATAATACTCTTTTTATTTGCATATTCAACGAGACATGTGTTTTGCCTGTGAAATCGAAATAGCAACATTTTATTTTTGTCTTGAGAGGTGAAATTAAAGTCCAAAGATGTTATAGTCGACGGATGAATCGTTTGCAAGGGTTTACGGTAGAATTTAGAAGGAGCGCGGAAATCAAGAGGAAATATAGTTGACGGACGGATCGCTTGCAGGTAAAGGCCTGAGAATGTTGCGCTGGAGCGCTAATCTGTTTTGGGTTCAGTCTATTGCGTCTTAGTATCAGCGCTCCTTTGCAAAACTGACCGTATACCGCTGCAAGCAATTCGTCCGTCGACTATAACAATTTTTGAGTATACCATACCTTTAACGAAACTTGCCACGATATTCAAAATAAAATATAACAATATAAAAAGAAGCGTTGATATTAACGAATCTGCGACTTATTAAAATCTTATTAAAATCATTTAATACTTTGTATTACTAACAAGTACTACATTAGCTTTTCTAGAACTAAATGTAGTGCAGTTGGCCCATATTATCCTTGCGGACTGCACTCCATACCTATATCGAAGTTTTTTGATAAGGCTTCTATACACTTTTTTGAAAGACGCTTGGAAAATCGTATAGTGTTGAAAAGCTTTGATAGAAATATCACCCGATTAAGCATATACTAACAGCTAGCTATATTCTGTTGCAGGTTGGAGCAAATTAGGATTCTCCTGCTTTTATGCGAACTCATATTCGCGCACTTGGTTCGCAGCAAATAGAGAATCATGTTCCCCTAGTAGGTATGTGAGGAATAAGTAGATTACATCTAGTCTTTCGCTTCAGGGGTAGCAAAAGTGGTTGTTAGCGAAATTAAAAATGGGGGCCAGCCCAGAGGTGGATATCCGGCCGCCCCGGCTCCGCCTAGTTGTCGACATTCCGGGCCGGGTTAGGTCGGGAAGTCAGCCATCTGTTGTCAATAAGGTAAATTATGAACCTTTACTATGGAGCGAGAGGTTCGAATATTCTCAAATGTTCAGTATAGGAAAAGCGTTGTCATACACGTAAAGTTCAAACAAAAAAAGGTAATTTTTACAGGATTCAAAATACGCGGCCATTCTCGGCGGATAATCTTTTGTTGGCGGGAAACCTATCACTAAATGTACCTAATGGTCTTTATTGGACTGGTTTGCGATACATCGATCTTATACGAAACAACTTAGAAGCTACTAACTTATCCAGGTAATGTTGCCCTATCAATCCCGTAAAGTCAAATATCTTCAATAAACCATAAAAAACACTTCAAAAAACAAATAACAAATAATGAAAATAGTTTTATCAAGAGCTAGGTTTTCACTTCAGTTTCTTGGACAGAGGCGATGTTAAATTAAAATGCGCGTAGTTTCGAAGTAAAGGCTGCTAATCCACCAAATTTCTCTTCATTTACATAAAGACAGCTGCTTCCCCGCCTACTGCGCTGAAGACCTATAGTGCATACCAAAACCTAGACCGGAAGCGCCCGATGTATGTAGGGGCATGCCGGCGTGCAAATTCAGAGAAATTGGCAAAATCCGGCGCTTCCGGTCTAGGTTTTGGTATGCACTATAGTTTTGGATAAAGAATATACAATAACGGTACTTGGAAGTAGACTTATTCTGATTCATATTGCATCGCTTGCAATTACAGAAATTGTTACTAAATAGCTTAATTCTACCGTATCTTAAACCTGATAATCAAGGGTGGGAATTTGACTAGCCGCGGGCCAAGATTTAAGAAATCGGCCCGGACCGGCCCATTCCCGTTCCCTGTGACAGCTACAAGTATTATATTTCAGTTCCGACTGCATTGTTCTTTCCATCTCCTCTATCGGCTCCAGTTGGGTTCCGAGTGACTGTAGTCGCCTGTTGCCAACCATCTGTCAGACATTTTCTTGTTTCTCAGGTGGGCGGGGGTTAATTATTAGAGCCTCTACGAGGGGCTGGGAGAGGCCGGGCCAGCTAATTTTTTCTGCGGTCCGGGCCGGCCCGACTTTTTGTACTACCCCGTCTGTGGGATGATGTCGACCTCAAACCCAAAGAAACATTTATCTGATAACTTATTCTTAGAGAAATGCGGAACTTAGTAGAAATATTAAAAACGAAAAAGTTATAAGGGTTGTTTGATAATATATTCTGTTCAAAAGCTAGACTGCAGCGTGTGTAGTTACACACAAATTTGGTTCAAAAATTGAAAACTGAGTAATTCAGAACCTTTTTGAAGGCAAACTTTTGCAACACCGCCAATTGAGTAGGACCGACACAATGCAGTCAAGGTTATGAAACAGAAAAAGAGCTTATATTAAACATTTCCTTAAAATGTTCTTAATATATGTGTATACATTGTAAACAAATATAACATCTCTTCCAGGTGAGTTTCGTTGTTCGGATAACTCCTACTGTCTTCCTTCGTCGGCTGTTGGAGACATGGTAGCAGACTGCGATGATCTCTCAGATGAGGCACCCAATACCATTAGAGACTACAGGGTAGGCTAACTACCAACCAAACAACTTACGTAATATGTTTAAAGGAACGGTACACTCAAAAAATCATTTCAAATTTAATTATTTAAGATCAATCAACTTTAAAAGGCACAACTCACTTTTGGGTGTACCGTGCCTTTAACGATTTGAAACATGCTACTTACCAAACCCGCCGGGTCGGGGCCCATAATTTTTGGATTAGGCCCTGCCTGTGTCTGAACCTAACAATTTGCCTAATTTCCTCAAAAGTTACATAAAGTCAGATTTCGAACCTTAAATTCCCGGTTGTTTATTAGATGGGAGTTCTGTATAATAACAGTACTGAATCTGGGCCCGATCCGCCGTTTTTGAACGACTGCAACAGAATCCATGCATAATGAGAGGGATTGTTGATGTAATGTGATTTGAATCTACATAAGAACTAGGTTTCTAGCGTAGCATCGCGGAGAAAGGCAGTGTTACGTAAACATGAATCTCCTTTTGAAGAATACGCTTCCAATCCTCCAAAATTCCATTCTATTTTATAACACCGCTGTAATCCATCATACCGGGCTGGAAACTAAGCTCTTGGTACAAAGATAACAAAACTCCCACTTCGTCTAAACTTTATAAGGAGGGGACCCGGCCCCATTGATAACATAATTTTTTAACTTAATATTTCTTAGAATTCGAGCTGTCGCGACATTCATTTATCCGCCTCATCCGGCAGTCTGAGCACTCCCGGATACCCCGTTAGCTATCCTTTCAACTGTCAGTGTAAATGGTCTATTGAGGCTCCCGAGGGGAAGATCATTGTGATTACGGTAACTTTGTTTTTGCGCTGTGTTAATTGACAGTCCTTTAGTTCGAGTCAATATCCATATCGGCTGAGGATGTCCTTCTCTTATCTGGCAATAATGTTACGGATAGATATTCGTTTACGGGTGGCCAGACCGCTCATTCACTGATAACGTCATCTAATAAACTTACAATTCGTTTCGAGACCCATTCTTGGAGGACGGCCAAGGGATTTGCTCTGAACTATTATGCAGTTGGTAAGTAGTTGTTAAAGCAATTTGTCTTTTTCGAAAAAGTGACCTAAATCATCTAAAACATAGTCAGCCCAAACCGTTTTAGTAAAACTCATTTACTAAAATAATATGTTTTGCATCTGCTGATTTCCAAAATTTGAATCTGTTCATAGGTGTTTGGTTCATGAGGGAAAATATACGCCGGTTGTTGTAGTGGGGTTGTAGTTAGCGTGCCGCGATGACGGGCTTCCCCATCAAACATGCAATTTTACTGATACAAAATGGTTCTTTCCCTTATAAAGCCGGTTATAGCGGCAGGTTAACTACAAACGGCACTTGCAGTCTAAGTTTTAAAACAGACTATATATAATCTAAGAGCTCTAATTGTTATTTGTAAAGTTTTTAATTTAGACGTGGCTCCTTGTAGAATAATAGACAATACTATTGAATATAACTCATACAATACTCCCTTTGATTGTCAATACAACTTGCTTATTCCACAAGATTACAATCATAATTCTTATATTTTCTTAATGGTAAGAATAGTCTCTATCAATAGATAGCATTATTTCGCAAGGCGGCGGTGTTTTATAAATATGCATAGAAAAACGATGGATTGGGAACATTTTCTTAAAAAGGACATTCATTTTATTGCAATATGGCTTCTTTCCACAATGCTGCACTAGAAATCATCAATATTGGGTAGCACGCAAAAAGAGCGCCAGGAATGCCATGTACACTACCTATTTTCCGAGATAATTTTAAAATTAGCGTGACAACATATTTATACATTAATGTGCTTATTCTTAATTGCATGCACGTGACATCTAAGCCTATTAAATACAGTTATCTTCCAGAACAGGCCGAAACTCTCACATATTGGGCAGTATTTCATAAAAACCCTAGTTTTATGGATACTAAGCCTATGTAGCTAAGTCTATTTTTATAAGAAACAATTATGGAACTAATAATAATGCAATACTTTGTATATGCCGTCGAGAAACATGAATTATATCAATTTTCTTTGAGTTTTCTGGCCTGGCGCGCTTATTACCTCCCACCTATATTGGTGCGCTAGTCTAAATCGTTAGAAACACAAAATCCCGGTTCTTTCCGGGATGAAAGTTTCTTCCAAAAGAAACCTAATTCATTTCCATCGAAATAAGAGGGGATTCTTTTTTTCAGTCGGAACTGAGCTCGCTTTCTTCTGATGCTTCTGTTGATGTTATTCGGTCTAATGATGTTGCTTACTCTTTTAAGTCTACAAACTACTCACAAGGCCTTGTTCTGCCAGTTAATGTAGCAACTCTTAGAATCAACAATGCATGGCTGTCCAACGATGTTACCCACATTCGTTTTAGGATATTTTATTTAGATAACGGTTAGTAGAGTAGGCAGGGCTGGCAAAAGTGAGGGCCGATCCGGGCCGTACTTTTGTGAAACGAAGGCCGGCCCTCATTTTCGGAACCGATCAATAATGCTCCAAATTTTCGAAATTGTTAATTTTTTTTTCAAAAGTTGCCAGACCTTACCGGCAGGGCTACGCAAAGCTCGGGCCCGCCCGGATCTTACTAGTTCAAAATCCACAATTCAATTCCCGTGAATGTAGAATGAAATTGATTTGTGCGAATGGTTCATTCTCTTCAGGATGCCTACTTTCAGTGTCACGTCCAATAAACTTCGCCGGCGATGGACTGGCCGTTCACTGGCCCAGCGAAACTCCGCCCCTTTCTAGAGAAATGGATCATATTTTATCGATTAGAATGAAAGGAAGTGAAGGCTACACATGGGGAATAGACAGGATTAACAGAACGGCAATTGATAGTGTAAAAGTAAGCAGTAAGTAGAGACAAGTAGCGGACAGGGATATGCCAGAGCCACGGGCAATGGGCGTGGTCAGGCCCAGAGCTGGTTACTTGCCCGGCCCGGCCGGAAATTTTGAAACCCGGGCCGGGCCGGCCGGATAACCACCCCAGGGGGTACAAAAGGATGGAACCCGGCCTGAAATTTTGAAACCCAGGCCGGGCCGACCGTATAATCACCTCTGGTCAGGCCGTAGCCACGGGGAATGGGCGTTGGTTAGGTTAAGTTACAACTCTACTAGAGCAGGTTGCACATTCGGTTCGCTTTTGGAAGTAAGAACGGTGAAACGATAAACGGTATTTTTGGGTAGCCGCTCACCGGTAGAACGGTACATTGGTGACCCAGATCTGAAAATTTACTGGTAAATTTCCCGTAGTGAGAAAAAGCCCGATACAGGCTTCAAAAGAAACCGTTCAAAAAATTTTCAGAGAATTCGTGAGGCCGCATCGTCATACAGCAAGGCCTCGTCCATCGACCTTAAGAAAGAGCATAACATTTATATACTTTTACTTCTTACAGATCACAATGGACAATTTAACAAGTGGCGAAGTATGGCGTACTGGATACTATAGAAATAATAGAAATACAGTACTAAAGATTATAAAAAGAAGTCGAATCTTTAGTACCAGTATTAAGTTCTCAAGAGGTTTGTTGTGTGGTATAGTTAGCGCCAAGAGTAATGATGAAGTGTAAATAATCCAACGCTCGTCTGAGCCCTTTTTGCGAGCAACGCGCCAGCATCTGGCGGCTACTCTCCGTTCAATATTGTACTTTGCAAGTACGCGCGTGCAATTTGCACTGGCCATGTGTATACCGAACAGACATCGATCTCCTTCGTTGGCAAAAATGTTTAGGAGAGTTTCGAACACTCCGAGCTTTTTCAGAGCGGGGTTCTCCAAAGTGGCACGGGCCTTGCCGACTATGTTTCCGTGGACTGGCAGTGTCATAAAAATAGGAAATACGCACATCTTTTAAATTGTTGTAGGCAATAGTTATAATTTTCACCTTAAGCCCATTTGAAAACTCGGCTTCGAAGGATTTTTGATTAACGCAGTGATCCGTTCAAGTGCTATTAGTTACTTTTTTCATTAAATGTAATAGGCTAAATAGGTACGAGATAACTTTAACTTTTCAAAGAGTATTTAGTAACTTTTGCAGACTGTCCTCCGCTTCAACCCATAGAAGCGTCAGTGAACACTGCTTGGCGCCATCTCGGTGTCTGTGCCACTTTCTCGTGTCCTAACAAAAACCTTACAGTAATCACACAATGTCTAGTAGGCGGAGTTTGGTCTGACAATGAGCCAAAGTGTTATGAAGGTATTATCATTTACGATAAAATGGGGTAGTTACGCCTCGTAATCAAAGGGTTATTGGCTCGCTATTACAATTCCCCCTGTGACGGAATTATGCGCATTCTAGTTAGCGCTTCCAAAAGATTATTCGTGGTCTCCCATCTTCGCTCCCAACCTATAGGATCCAGTGTTTCGTTAACTGAATAAACAATCCATATTTTTATTCCTCATATTTTATAATCTTTTATATAGATCTGTATAGATGTTTAGTACATGGAAATAATTAAGACTTAACAACAGCATCCACAACGCTCCCTCTTGAATCCACAACTGATCCAATTCTCATTGAATGCGCGCTCCAATGTCAAAATGGTTACTGTAGCAATCAAGAAGATAACAACGAGGAGTACTGTAGTTGTTATGAAGGATTCACAGGCGTCCTATGCGAACAAAAGATTGTGGTTGGTGTGAAGTAGAAAATACATTTTGCTATAGTTTGATTTAAGAGACATAATAAATGTCAGAAAAGAATATCGTAGAAAATCGCAATGAAAGTTTTCGAAAAACAAAAATTTAAATAAAATTAACCCTGGAATCTTCCGCGATGCGGCCTCCCATTTAGTTTGTGCCTACACACCAGCTTACTAACCCCGCCACCCCGTCTGCACCAATAATGTCCTCTATTATGACACGATAGGAAAATTTTGTGACTCAGAGTGACTCGAAATGATCTAGTAACACATCATTGTTACTTTTGATTCAGACAATACACAAATTCTTTGATATTTACTACACCTAACTACAAGCAGTCTAAACCGAGTTCAAATCCTTCAAAAATGAGAAAATAGAAGATCTACCGAACTTATCCACGCTTGAATATGATATCGAATCATTTATTGACTACAGGCTGCTTGTGATTCCTTCACCTGTGAGAATGGGGGTTCCTGCAACGAATCTCCTCAGCACGGAGTGTACTGTAACTGTGAAGCCGGGTTTACAGGGGAACGATGTGAACAAGGTTTGTTGTTGCAATTATGTAGTTTATTAGCCAACGGGTCTGGCCCCGCTCGCCGTACTGTCCGATCGATATTCGAAAGAAGAGTAAAGTAATTTATTTTCTGTATCACTCGTATCACATAACTGTAGTATTTCTTTGGTAAAAGGTTTCAGCCATTCATGCAGGAGTCTTCTAAGCATAGAACGGCCCCTTTCTAACATTCAAACTTCGAGGCACGAAACACTAGGCTCCACACTTTCACTTTCCACTAGGCTAAAGCACCCGCAAAAGGATAATTAATAGATAATGAGAATATTGCGTATTTTGCAAACTTTGAAGGCAAACGATATGTGAAATAGGCGTTTAAGTGTGTTAACAAGGTAAATTTACTTTTGAATTTGAACTGGACTAAACGAGCATCGAAAGATAATGTTAAAATAAACTAGATGTGAGTTAGACTCATAATAGTTACTTCAGTTATTGGTAATTCGTGGAATCTGTTATTCACTGGCGAGCCTTCGTCACAACGTATTGTTTCCAGAATGTTGAATACTTCTCTTTACAGGTATTATACTAGACTAGATTGCCTGGTAGAGAAACCTTCGCTACTGAAATAGGGGGGACCGAATTCTGCTATCAAAATTTAGCCACAGTTAATTTGAATCTTATCCGAACTGCGGAATGATATGTAAGATCTCGTTTTGGGACCACCCCCTTTTCTCAAAGTATACTGTTGCAGAGAATTTACGCTGTGTGGTTGGGTCAACTACAATTCGGCCAACAACTCTGCGGCCTTTATGGGGATTATGACATCGGCGTGAGTTGAATACATTTTTGATCAGGGCTGGCGATATAGTTGGCTGGGCCAGGCCGCAAGTCTGAAAAGTTAGCCAAGGCGTACATACTAACTTGTAAAACACCATTTGTACTAGCACCTTCTAGCGCCCAGGCATGTTGACAAGAGCTGGTTGCCAGCCCGGCCTGAAATTTTGAAACTCAGCCCGGGCAGGCCGGATAACCACCTCAGAGGGTACAAAAGGCTGGAAACCGGACCGGCCTAACCCTGTCCGGCCGGATAACCACCTTTGATGTTGGCCCTTGTTAGGACGTGGTATGACAGTTTTATCACTCAAAGCGATTTGAAATGATCTTGATTAGACTAAATTTAGCAAAAAATATAGCCAATTTCTAGGAATTACAATTCAATTCGCACTGCAGTGTATAGAGACAGAAAACAGACAAACTATACAAAAGATATACTAATAAAATAGTTCATTTTATTACGATAACAGTCTAAAGTTGCATGAGTAAGAGAGGAATCTATATCTACTCTAGTATGTAAAACATATTTTACAGGCCTGGGAATTTCACTGGCCGGCCCGGGCGGGGCCGAAAATTCAATAAGTCGGCCCGCGCAGGGATAATTGTTATGAAAAAATCGTCCGATTTAGGTGAATATTTTGATGAATAATATACAAAAACATCAATGGATAAACATTGTTGCACTCTTTGTGGTTAATGCCGAAAAATAGCACTAAAAACCAACTTTTTGAAGGATATCCGCTAAAAATTGAGAAATAGACTAGGACCGGCCGGGGCCGAAAATTTGAGAAAGGGGCCGGTCTTTTCCCAGTCCTGCTATTTTATTAAGTATCTAAAGATTTAACTTTAGTGGTCAATCTGTTATATCGGTAGATGGCTATGGAGTTACTCTAGACGATCTTAGGTTTCTTAAAATGGACCTATCTTCTATGCAATGGCATCATGTGAGTACGGATTATAGGGAGCGAAAATGTATTACCTCCTAGACAGGGCTCCGCAAGATCGGTAGTGAATTTTTGAAAAGTCGGCCGCCGCCGGTCGCAACCGGTCGTAAATAAGGGCGGAAAATTCAAACAAGTACTTTTCTCAAGACAACATTCAATCAGATGCGGCGTTAAAAATGGGGAAATGCGCAGATTACATTCCGGTGTAACTCTGGCAGGAACATCTAAGTAACATCTTGTAATGATACAGCTATAGTCGGATTCAAAAGTAATACGGCCGTGTTACTAAGCAGGAGTGTTGCAATATTCTCTCTGAGTAAGGCAGAGCGAAAGCAAGTTTGCAATCTACTGATACCGCGCGCGTAGAATGCCAGCAGGCGCAGTGTTTAAAATAACGAAATAGGCAGCATGCACGGCCTCATTACTTTTGAATCCGACTATAATTCTTCCTTTTGTTTTCTCAATTATTAGGAATAAGTAGTCGATAAAGTTCCGAAAAAGCAAATGGTGTTTTACGTACTAAACAGTGTGGTTTCAGATTTGCGTTCGCAGCCCTGAGTACTATTCTGAAGAGAAGTAGGTAGATGTTAATTCCTTCATTTAAGTACTCTTAGTTTAGATTCATCTGGAGTCTTTTTGTCGACGGCGTCTTTATAATGAATGCCACTAACACAATTCTACCACAGAACAATAGAACTCTTTATATTCTAGAAGTTGCGCCAGGAGGTAGACTGAAGGGCGAAGTTAGTCTCGTACAGGTTAGTCAGAGGGAATAAAAAACCCACCAATTAAAGAAAAAACATTGGCGGTTTGTTCGTACTATGGAAAAGCGGTCGGGCCCGGTCCATCTGGTTGCGGAGTCAGGGTCTTTCAGCTAAGGCCGGTTCCCGGGTTTGGGAATAATCAGGGTGCTTGTTGGGATAATTGGGCCTGACCACACCATCAGTATTAGAGGTGTTATCCGGCCGACGACCCGGCCCGGCCTGGGTTTCAAAATTTCAGGCCTGGCCGATAACCAGCTCTGATCAGTATCACCTGATACTCTGATTACTTTCGATTAGTTTTAGTTATATTCATCGCTTTTACTGGATACCGAGATCTATAACATGGCATATCACTGCTCAAATTGGACACAAGGTATGCTCGTCTTGTAATTGTAATTCCAAAGAGCTTCGAGGCAGGGTTTCGGCCATCCATTCCGGAATCTTCTCAGCAGAGACGGCTCCTTTCTAACATTTAGTATTCGGGTGCACGAAACATGAGCTAAATAAACTGCTGGTTTCCCAAGACTTCTGCAGCTACGGGGAGTCTAACCCACAGCCTCAGATCCTCACGGATTCAGAGACCGCTGCTCAAATCACTAGTCTAAAGCAGCCGCTAGTCGATTGAGTAGGCAATAAGAACTACAGGGTTCAACCAAAATGTATACACTGGTATACATATAGTCTGATTAAAGAGGAATAATGGAGTGTTAGTTGCGTATTTTAAGGATATTTTGCGTATATTTTCGGTTTCCAATACTTTCAAAGCCATTTTTAACGAGAATCTTTTTGAACACTCCATTACTGTTGAATAGAACTATAGACTATAGTTGAAGTGAAACTACATTCTTTCCAGCAATCAAGCGTATGGTAGACAATTGAAAAACTAGTTTAGAAGGCTCTTTTTAAGAGACTATGCGTCTTTTATGAATTACACTTTAGGCCACCCTGATCTTATAATAAACTGGCGTGATTTTACTAAAGTGGAAGTGTTTAACCGCGGTGTGAAGACCATTTACGGAGGTATCTGTAATAGAGAAGACTGTCTACCTGCAAGTGATTATTGTGGATCTACAGGTATGGTAACATCATACCTGTTACGGGCCGGCCCGGGCCGGCCCGCATCGAGGAAAATATGGAGCGAGGGGTCAAGGTTCGATCCCCGCCGAGGACATTTGTTTTCCAAATTATTATATGTTCGTAATAGAAAAAGTACGGGCCGAGTCGGGCCGGCCCGGGCCTTCTCAATTCTTCAAAATGTCGGCCCGCACTTTTCGACAGGTATGAGTGACATAAATGTATATAGACTTCTATAAAACTATATGGAATATAATTTACAAGTAGATATATATAGTCTATATCAAAAGATAGGTTATGATAGGAGATAGGAGATGTATTATGGATTCTGTATTAGCTCCCAAGTATCCTGATGAGCCGCTGTGTTATATACAAATGAAAGCAGTTTTGAATAAAAAGCTCACAAACAACTAAGCTCCCAATTATTTTTAAATAATATCGCCGCTTCCTAATATACTGTTCTGGAAACCTTTTGATTACGTTCTTTGATTAATCCGCGTTACCAATGTAAGTTCTCGAGCGAACAAGAAGTTTTTTTTAAGTTTAAAGTTTGCTTATTTGTTTTACGAAAAACGAAGATATTTTAAAAAGATGTCTCGACCAGGCTTATTCTACAAGCTAAAAGTTTCTTTCGCCTAAATTATGCCAACTGTCCCAGATGCTACAGTAATCTTTTCCAGATAAGACCCCTCCGGTGGTAAGGAGTTGTCCGGCAGATATAGTCGTCCTAGCTGAGCCTTCTTCTACAGCTGCCGTAGTCAATTGGAGTACTCCAGAATTCACTGATAATGTGGGCGTGGCGTCTGTTAGGAGTAATATCGTGCCGGGACCAATGAATATGTGAGCAGTCCTTTAACTATAACTTACAGCAGTTTTTTGATTATGCAGTGTTGTACAGACTATATTTTAACATAAATTATGAAACGATAATATTTTGTTCCGTTTTCCAAACTTGGAACCATCATTTACAAAGGAATATCAAATAGCAAGATTTATATTTTGAAACCCTTTCGAACCCAGCAAAACTGAGAAACGTCATTAGCAAGATAAGTTACAAACTTAAATTGTTGTTTCAGCGGTACATATCGAGTTCTCTACGTGGCCAGCGACTATTCTGGAAACACGGCACAGTGCATATTTACAGTTACCGTAACCCAGAACAGCAGAGAACGGACAATATCAGAAGATAACTTTATTGTGGATACTTAATTAAAGGTCTAATTTATTAATAAATATTTGCTGCAAACGCACACACCAGTTCTGCTTTGGCAACAAGGTTCTAGCTAATTGATAGGGTCTACTGGCGCCCAGCCCCTTTTGCAAAGGTCGCGCAGATTCACAAGGTGTACTAGGTACAGTAGCCCATCTGACATACATTGTCCTGGATGACTCTGGCACGGACGGACCAACCATCTACAATATGAAAAAGTAACAAGTTGGTCAAAATAAACAGATAACAAATGTATGGATTGATTATTTATTGGAAATAATAGAAGATAGAGTGATTATTCCTTATTTCATCTCTTCTTATACACTAGTTATATTCTGCAATGATCTTTCTGGAGTCTGCTCCAAGCTAAAGTAGGCATCGGGCGACTTTTGGGGCATATGATTGGGCGAATTTGGCATCATCATGTTCTCCTTTGATCTGGATCCTTCTGGAGTCTGCTCGGAACCACCGTAGCCAGACTTCTGGGGCATATGAGTGGGCGAACGCGACAACTGAGTAGCTGCTTCACCGTGTCCGAACTTTGTAGAAGCTGCCGAGGCCTAAAATGAACAGTTTAATTACAATCGGATAGTTTATTAGTCAATAGCCTAATTAAATGAAAGAAAAACACGAGTATTAACGTTTTTTGCAGTTTATAGTTTCTAGGTGGGGCGGATTGGCCCAGTGAATAGTATCTATGATTCGAATCCGCCCCCAAGAAAGAATTCTTGCAAATTTGTGCTGATCCGCCGCCTCCGCTCCCCAGGTGCTGTGCAATGGAGTCCTGGCTCCCTATGGTCCCTTCGTCTTACTTCATCCTCCAAATATCTGGGATCTCGTGTTTCGTAAATAAATGGTTTTCCCTTATTCCATGTTACTATTCCTCACATTTGCCTTAACTAACCTCTAGAATCTCAACGTCCGTTCCAATGTGATTGTATTCATTGAGGTTTGTATCAAATTCTATGCCTTTTAGACTAGCCGATTTATCATTCTCCAAGGCGTGCTCCTAAAAGAAAACAAATGTTACAAGAATATTAAAAATATGATCCATACTCTAGGATTCTTAGACTAAAACTGCAGTATCAGTTAATCAACTTCATTTGTTCTTATTCTGTCTATATTGGCAGTATATGTATTACAAATACAATATATATATATATATATATATATTGTACTTGTACTTGTATTTATAATGCTTAGCCCCGCCCACTTACCATATTACCATGAACTCCAGATGTAACCTTCAATGGACCATTGAACTTAAACTCTTTTGGATTGATCGGTGTTGGTTGAACTTGGCTAATTCGAACAACTGGTCTCTAAATTTGAATGTTCTAAGTTCATTTCCAGTTTCCCATTCCGCCTAATTTCCGGCTCCAGTCTTCTGGAAAAACCCTATTCCATAGATTATCGTGTTCCAGAACACCGAGCCGATAGCTGGTAAGCAAGACCACCTTGTGAGCAAATCTTTAGGCCTGATCCCTCCTTTCAGTTCATTTTCGCTTCACTAACCTTGGCATTTTTCTTCTTGTAATTCACACGACGTACATTAGAACCCTTCTAAAGTATATATTTATATTCTATTAATATTCTATTAATATAATACCTGATGTTTAACAATCGTTGGTTCATCCATTGCCAATCCCTTTTCTGTATCCATTTCATCATTATCATCTAAATGAATTTACTGGTTATTTATAATCAGTATAGTTTCAGACAATTCATTTTTTTTTCAGTTTTTCCGTTCCGGTCTTTTCTTACTCTAAGTGGTTGCGAAATATGAAAAGATTTATCACTTCTTCGCTCCAAATATCTGTGATCTCGTGTTTCGTAAAAACAAATAAACAAACTTTTAAACAGTTCCCTTATCCTACCGTGAAATAAGAATAAAAGAAATCAAATGTATTTCTTATAGGAATAAATAGAGTCCGCCGGTAAAATAAAAAAGGACGGACCGGCAAGTCCCATCCGTGGTCATAATTTCTCGAAGGAGGCCAGTTAAAGGTCCGCCCTTTGCATGCGATTGTAACACTTAACAAATACCCAATGCTACCGGTCTAACTATTAAAACATACTATATCTAACATAATTAAAATAATAATAATATTAATATTAAAATACCTTTATTGTGTTTTCTCTTTTTATTTTTCTTCTTCCGTTCAGCTATTTTCTTCTTCCTTTTTGAGTTTTGGTTCATCACTAATATTATTCCACAAACAAGAGAAAGAAGCGCAACCACCAACACCACGATCAAGATCCAAACCCAAATTCTAAGTATAAATAGTTATAGAAAGAATGTTATTATATTATTAATATTAATAATATTCTATTTATAAAGTAATAAAGATTCTTCAATTGAGGCAGACAACAAAGATTACTCGAATAGTTTCCGAAAACAAAAAAGTCGTTGATACCTATGTAACTAATAAGTTACAATCTGACTTATTCCAAATGTTGGTATCACCACACCATACCTCAGGGTCAGATCATGCCGGCACGTACCCTAGTAATAAAAGAATGGGTCCAAGTCCTCCCGTAGGTTTATGCAGACCTGCACAATACAACCTCCGTGTTAATTACTAGCTAAGTTACAATTTACTGTCATTTCACTGCCCCTACTTACGGTACAGAAGAACTATCTTCCCTATTTGTATCATCACTGAGAGCAGAGGCCAAAACTACAGTACCGCTGAAAATTTTTTTTATTTATTTAGCAAATTAGAATAAGGTTAAGCAGTACTATCCCACAAATGTCCCAATACTTACTTCGCTGATTCCGTACTGCTTGTGATTGGTAGATTCCCATTAGTTGCGGTAGTAGAAGCTGCAGTATTATTAGTTGTCGATTCAGTCTTCAGTCTAATACTAGTTGCACTTGTCTTTACCGGAGTAGAAGTAGCTTCGGTTACTGTAGTTGTCGTTTCGGGAGTAGTCGTCGTTGCTTTTACAGTAGTTGTCGTTTCGGGAGTAGTCGTCGGCGCTTCGGTTACTGTAGTTGTCGTCGTGGGAGTAGTCGGCGCTTCGGATACTGTAGTTGTCGTCTTCGGAGTAGTCGGCGCTTCGGTTACTGTAGTTGTCATTTCGGGAGTAGTCGTCGGCGCTTCGGTTACTGTAGTTGTCGTTTCGGGAGTAGTTGTCGGCGTTTCGGTTACTGTAGTTGTCGTTTCGGGAGTAGTCGTTGGCGCCGCTTCGGTTACTGTAGTTGTCATTTCGGGAGTAGTCGTCGGCGCTTCGGTTACTGTAGTTGTCGTTTCGGGAGTAG
>JAQGAV010000726.1:0-27819 GCA_034691345.1 Phasmarhabditis papillosa
GATTATCAAAAAATATTATTTTTGAAGGAAAATTCGAAGTATTTCAATTCTGCAATACCTTGTCACAGTCCCTTTAACTTCCAAAACTATCGCGTTCACCCTATCATTAAACGCAAGATTAACCACATGCGGGAAGCTTTTTCTTGAAGTTTTGCTTTATTACCTGTATTTTACTAGGACCCCCAAAAAACCACTTCATAAATATTATATGATTCAAGGTGTATTTTTGCATTTAGAATAATGTATGGTGTTTTCTGAGATAAATGCAAGTTCCAAATTAGTTTTTCGCACTGTCACTCACTTTGAACTATAAGGGCGGTTCCGAAATTAATTATGGTGGTGAAAAGTAAAACGGATAGTAAGATGACAAGGGGAACTGCATTCGCAAAGATCAGCCATACAAATATATTGGGGTGCTCTTCAATATAGATAGAAATTTGTTGAATAAAATAATTCATTCAAAGTTGGTTAATAGTGTAGCCAACCTTCCAATGAAATCGGTTACCCGATGTTTCCTGTCAATCGTTCCTATCAGTATATGCAAGTGATTGCAATTTGCAAAAAGGTATTCATTTCGTGGACTGACTAGATCGCGCTCCATTGCTAATTTTCAAATGCGAATAAATATTCCACACAAATGATGTAATTTACCTACTTATTAGAATTTCTTTAGTTCTGTTGGTGATTAAACGTTTTTTTTTAGAATCTTACTTGGTAAAAATGGCATCATCTGCTAAGGAAAGGAAAAAGGTTGCCCAACTACTGGAACGAGAATCTGAAATCCAGAAGTTATGGGAAGACAATAAAGTCTTCGAAAGTGATGCAGCCGATGATTCGTTAGTAACCAATATTTTCCACCCTCAGCCTTATTTTAGCAATGTTCCTAAGTATTTGGTGACTTTCCCTTATCCCTACATGAATGGTAGACTTCATCTCGGTCACACATTCACCGTTTCGAAGTGCGAGGTTGATTTTATCTATATACTTCTTACTGTTCTTCTTAGTTTGCTGTCGGTTATCATCGTCTCAAAGGAGAGAAATGTCTTTTTCCCTTTGGTTTACATTGTACGGGAATGCCAATCAAGGCATGCGCCGATAAACTCAAACGAGAAATGGAAGATTTTGGTAACCCCCCTCAGTAAGTCGTAAACGGAACTCATATATTGCTTGTATTTTTTCAGGTTTCCAGAATTTGAAGGAGAAAAGCCGAAGGAAGAGGTTTCTGCCTTAGATGAGATCACCAAGGATAAGAGTAAGGGCAAGAAGGTATTAGGTTCGGATTTACGTCTGGATTTTAACTTCATTTCTAGAGCAAAGCGGTTGCCAAAACTGGAGGCGCCAAGTATCAGTGGCAGATCATGCAGTCTATCGGTCTTTCTGACGAGGAAATTGCAAAGTTTGCGGATGCAAATTATTGGCTCGGGTATTTCCCACAACATTGTATTAATGACATGAAGTTGATGGGATCAAAGGTAATATTCGCAAAAATTGGGCAAAAGAGTGCATACGGTTTAGGTGGATTGGCGCAGATCGTTCATAACTACGGATGTCAACCCCTATTACGACTCATTTGTTCGTTGGCAATTCAAGCAGTTGCGTAAAGAGCAAAAAATCGACTTCGGCAAGCGGTAGGATATTACACTCCTCACTCCTCCTGTAATCATAATATATTAGCTATACCATATTCTCTCCAAAAGACGGTCAGCCTTGTATGGATCACGATCGTTCAAGTGGCGAAGGAGTTGGGCCACAAGAATACACTCTAATCAAATTAAAGGTAATTTACATATTTGATCATGTGTATACCTAGTTTAGGTTCTTGATCCTATGCCTGAAGTTTTGAAATCTGTTAAGCAATCGGTATTTCTTGTGGCGGCAACATTGAGGCCTGAAACTATGTAAGCTTTTATGAGTTTCCCTTGTTGATACTTGCAGATTAAAGGTATGGTCAGACCAATTGCTATCTTCATCCAGATATAAATTATTCTGTGTTTTACGCTGGCGCAAAGGAAGAACAAGTTTTTGTCGCAACGGCACGGTAAATAACTTGAATTGTTAATTATATTATATATTACCTACTTAGTGCCGCTAGAAATATGTCATACCAAGGAATGACTGCTCAGAACGGTGTTGTTAGATATGTACCTGGCTTGGAAAAGGTATCTTTAAATCTCAGCCAATACTGACGTGCACCTAGGTATCTGGAAGTAAGCTTTTGGGGGCTGCACTTTCGGCTCCGCTAGCTAAATACGATGTCGTCTATGCTCTACCTATGCTAACCATTAAAGATGATAAAGGTGACTTTAGACTCTTCACAATGAAGTATCATAGTTATTGCAATGTAATATATTCATGTAAGGTACCGGCGTTGTTACTTCCGTACCTTCTGACTCTCCGGATGATTACGCAGCTCTGACAGATCTAAAGAAGAAGAAACCTCTTCGCGAGAAATATGGAATCTCGGACGATAAAGTTCTACCTTTCGAGCCGGTTTGTCTACGTCTGCCTACGTATATTAAAAACCGTGTTGTAGGTGCCTATAATTGAAATCGATGGTCTTGGTAATTTGGCTGCTGTATATATGTGTCAGAAGTTGAAAATCGAATCCCAAAATGAGAAAGATAAACTTGAAGAAGCGAAGAAGGAGGTGTATTTGAAAGGATTCTATGATGGAATTATGCAAGTTGGAAAGTATGCTGGCCAGAAGACAGCTGACGTAAAGAAGGACATTCAGGTTTTTAGAGACGTTTATTGAAATTTTGAAAAATAATAAATTCAGAATGATTTGCTCGCGGATGGTCTAGCAGAGAAATATGTTGAACCGGAAAAGAAGGTTATGAGTCGATCTGGGGATGAGTGTGTTGTAGCTCTGTGCGATCAGTGGTAAAATTGTATAGTGCATCTGATTTGATTTATATTTACTAGGTATTTGAATTATGGAGACGAAGAATGGAAAAAATTGACAAAAGTCGCTTTAGAAAAATTGAACACATATTCTGATGAGGTTTGTATATATTGATGGTTGTTATCAACCATAGGATTTAGGTTCGTCGTAATTTTGAACACACAATTGATTGGTTACATGAGCATGCCTGTTCCAGGAGCTATGGATTAGGTTCGTGCTTAGTCTGGCCGGTCTAAATATTTTTACAGGAACAAAGCTACCATGGGATGAACAATATCTCATCGAATCACTTTCCGACTCCACGATATACAATGCCTATTACACTATTGCTCATCTTCTCCAACAAGGGTCTCTTGATGGTTCGGTGGTTGGACCTGCAGGAATCAGGTATTAATGTCTGAATGAATTTGTTGAAATATTTTGTTAAGAGCTGACCAATTAACAGAAGATGTCTGGGAATACATATTCAAAGGAGTTGAATATGATGCTAAGAAAATGCCTGTTGATCAGGCAAAATTGGATGGACTAAGAAAGGAATTTTTATATTGGTGATTTATCTTTTACTTACTATTTCATTGTTTTCTTGCTAGGTATCCCATTGACATGAGGGTTTCTGGAAAAGATCTAGTACAGAATCATCTGACATATCTTCTGTTCAATCATGTGGCAATATGGAAGGATAACCCAGAATTTTGGCCAAAAAGCATTAGAGCAAATGGACATTTACTTATCAATAATGAAAAGGTGAGCACATTAAGAAGGGTATATTTAGCTGTTTGCATTATTCAGATGTCGAAAAGTACTGGTAACTTCATGACTTTAGAAGAAGGAATTGAAAAGTTCTCTGCTGATGGTATGCGTCTATCTTTGGCAGTAGGTTTTTTCCTTTATCGGCAAGTAAGTATGCTGTTATAGGATGCTGGAGATGGAGTCGAAGATGCAAATTTTGTATTTGCTATGGCGGATGCTGCAATTTTGCGCCTCTACAATCTTATTGAGTGGGTGAAGGAAATGGTTAATATCCATAATGTACCAAGAATAAGACTTCCTGTATAGATTCAACTCCGCAACGAGAATGTTCTAAGAACTGATGGAGTTATGACATTCGCTGACCGCGTTTTCCAAAATGAGATGAATAAACTAATTCGCGATACCGAGTCAAACTATAGGGGCACTTTTTTCAAAGAAGCCTTGAAAACAGGGTTTTTCGAATATCAGGTGTGTTTATTTTCTTTCTGTACACTACTGTAATTTTGCAGGCTTTACGCGACCTATATAGAGAACTATGTGGTGGCCAAGATTCCGGAATGAATGCTGATCTTATATTCCGATTTATAGAAACACAGGCCATCATTTTGTCTCCTATATGTCCTCACATCGGGGAGCAGATTTGGCAGCTACTGGGAAAAGTAATTACGTTAACATGCTTTTCATTTATTATGTTTTGTAGGATGGGCTGATTGTTAATACCCAATGGCCATCGGCTGAAGAAGTGGATGATTGTCTCTGCAAGGTATTTAGAAAGCCTAACCGTGCCATTGTGTCTAGTCTGCTAGCTACCTACTGCAGATTTTTTGTTTGTTATAGGCAGCTGAGTTTATGAAAGACGTAATAACCGATTTCCGAGCTAGGTTGAAGAATTTTATGAATCCCAAGAAAAAATCCGCCGTGGTTAGTTTTCGTGGAGGTCGGAAGTATCAACTTTGCTTAGGTTGAAGCACCGTCTGCCGCTGCTATTTGGGTTGCAAAGGAATATCCCGGCTGGCAGAGAACTGTTTTGAAACTGCTCGAAAATATGCTATTGGTTAGATCTCTTAATGAATCTATTTTACCTGGTATCTTTTCAGGAAAACGGTAGTGAGCTTCCTGACAACAAAGTAATCGCCGCAGCAATTGGGAAGGATCAGTCGCTAAAGAAGTTTGCCAAAAAGACTATGCCATTCGTGCAAATGGTATTTGCTTTTTCCTTAATAAAACTCCTCTTTCTGTAGGTCAAGGAACAGTTTGCAGTCAAAGGCAAATCTGCTCTTGCCAGTGCAAGTTCTTTCGATCAGGTGAAAAAAACTCAAATCCTTATATTTATTTCTATTTTCAAGGCTGCTATACTACTGGAGAATAAGGATTATATACTTTCTAGCTTGGACTTGGATCGAATCGATATTCGCCACACAGATGAATCAGGATGCGAGGATGCTATTGTGGAAGCTGTGTGCCCTGGAGCTCCGTTGATTAATTATCTACCTCCATCGGTAATTTAATTTTTTATTGTATCCTAGTATGTCGATGTTTTAGGAATCTGTCTCTGTTACAATGAGAAATGTTCATATTTGTAACGGCTTATTCGATGTTGTTGTTCCTATACAAAACGAAGATACCACTGCTGGTCTTTTGCGCAAAATTAGACGTCTCAATAGATCCGTCAAACGTTTGTGTAAGATCAATACTTCTTATCTTTTTTATTTAGCAAAGCACTTCCTGACATTGTACAGATACATAGATTTTGCTTCCGGTGACCGCAAGTTGGCGAATGTTTCCGAGCCATTGAAGGGATTGGTTGAGATTTCTGCCGAAGGTATATATTTGTCAAGGGTCAGTTGTCTATTCCTGATATTCAGCTGTGTTTGCTATTGATGTGTCGAGCAAGAGGGTTACGATCACTTCTAATGATACACCCATCAATCTCGGCGAGACTATGGTCTATGTTGCCGAATAATTATTATAAATAATCTCTTCGGTTAATTTTTGTGGATAGATATTGTTTTTGTTAATGAATTTTTTTTATTCTATGTTGATTATGTTAAGAAAGGTTATAATCAATGGATCGTACTCCTAGTTCGTCAGAGAACAGTGTTAACTTTGTTCCAGTGTATGCGGGGTTTGGGTTCCATTTTCTTGTCCCGCTCTCAATGTTTGTCGGAGCCGTGTGAGAGTGGGTCTATTACGTTTTTTTAAAGATTGCAAGTAGTTTCAGAAGGTCAATCTTGTTGTCGTAATGCCAGTTCTTCGGTGTCCATGGTACAACAGATGGTTGCAGCATGTTCCGGTGCAATAGCTACATCACTGCTTAGTAGGTCGTCGTTTGGAAAGTACTGAATTAGAAATAAACATTTAGTGACACCGATGGATGTTGTTAAGATTCGATTACAACGTCAAGCCCAACACATGCAGCATGGCAAATGCTTTTATTATCATAATGGCCTTATGGACCATTTATGCACTCCATGTGAACTCAAACAGCCTTGCGAATGGTATCAACGGCCTGGAAATTTTACCGGAACTGTTGTTTGTAAATGTGGTTATGAAATTGGTTAAACATTGATTTAGGATGCTTTTGTCAAAATTTCTAGAAACGAAGGTATACGCTCATTGTGGAGTGGTCTATCACCAACACTGTGAGTGATTCTGTTCAGCTGCATTTTACTTCCTTTCTAGAGTTATGGCTATTCCCGCTACAGTATTCTACTTTTCTGTGTACGATGCCCTATTGATTCACCTTAGACGGATGTTAGCATTTCCCTTTCTAAGCAGTACTTGATTATACTATTTTCTAGGATTAATTGTCGTAGACAATGGTATCCTGGTCAATTAACACCACCAGATTTCACGGCAGCAGTAGTTGCTGGTGCTACCGCCCGAACGATTGCTGTCACCATTGTTAGCCCTATTGAGATGATTCGAACAAAAATGCAAAGCGAACATATGCGTTATACCGGCTAGTTTACATATATTTTAAATAATAACGAGTAGCTTGTAGATGTTGGGAGAGCTATTAGGTCTTCATTGGCAGTTCGTGGATGGACATCGTTTTATCTTGGTTGGGCACCTACACTTATGCGAGATATTCCATTTTCTGGTGATTTTTACGATACACTAAGATTCGTATTGGTTCTTTTTTCCCCCAATTTGTTCCATTAGATCCAAACATATTTTTAGCACTCTACTGGGGAGGCTATGATTATCTTAAATCATTTATAATGAGCACTTGGGATTTGTCAGAGACTAAGTTTTTTGTTTCTTTTGCTGCGGGTGCTACTTCTGGTATGGTAGCCAGTATTCTAACAACTCCTTTTGATGTGGTATAGCAATTGCTTTTTTCTCGCTCGACTTATTTTCTTAGATTAAAACTCATCGACAAATCGCTTTGGGAAGCAGTGAAATAAGTAGAACAATTTCTACAAAGGAAGCATTCTTGGAATTAACCCGGAACGGAGGAGTAAGAACTTTGTTTACAGGTTTGCTCAGATATCCAATTGGTAAACATGATTTTTTAGGAATCATTCCAAGAGTTGTAAAGGTGGCCCCTGCTTGTGCAATTATGATCAGCTCATATGAATTTTTCAAGCTGTACTTCACCCATAAAAATAGAGAAAATAACCTTTAACTCGCTGATTTCTGTGTTATAATTTACTGTGATTATGTACCGGTTTTACGATTGTTACTAATTGTTGTTGAATTTTTAAGTGGATTGATATTAAATGGTCTACGTTTGTTCGTGTACATTTCGCAGTGATTTACTTTGTCACTAGTATTTGTTAATGTATTTACTCGTACCACTTGTAGATTCAGTTTTTAGATGTCTACTCTCTCTAGTATCAGTAAAAAGTTTGGGCAGCGGGCACATCGTGAGCGTTCACAGGTAAACATTTCTAATTTTTCGCTTTAAATGCGTGATTTCAGCCTAGTGCCCGAGCCCACTTGGGAGAACTCGAGAAAAAGAAGGATTATAAGAAAAGAGCTGCGGACTACAACGAAAAACGGGACAACCTGAAAAAGTTACGCAAAATAGCCCAAGATAAGAATCCAGATGAGTACCATCATCATATGCTGAACAGCGAAATTCTTGTAAGCGAAGCAAGTTCTTCTTTGTTGCTACTTGCGTGTTAAGGAGTCGGGTCTTCACTTTGACAAGAAGACAAAGACCGATGAGGAAAAATCTCTCGTTCAGAGAAAACTAAATGACATCAAAGACTTGGACTATGTAAAATTCAAACTATTCAAAGAGAAGAAGGTCAGTATCTAAATAGTTTGTCTTTTATATCGACCTTTCAGATGGTTGACAAACTGAAGTCTGAGCTGCATTTAGCTGATCCCAGTGCAACGACGTCTGCTGCTCGCCATACCGTTTTCGTCGATAATGAGGATGAAGGTTCGTTTTACAGTCTATTTTCTTATCGAAGCAATATCAGCTAAGGCATTCGATCCTGTCAAGTATTTTGATACGGAGGAATCCGTTCTGCATCGTCAATTTAACAGACTGAAAACAGCCGACCTAGGTAACAAAACCATTATGGGTGCAGTTAACAAGGAGGCTGTTAAGGTATTTTTCTATTAATATATGCATTCAAGGCGTGTTATTTTCAGAAAGCCGACAGGCTAAGAAGGACCAGGTACAACGAACTTATGAAACGAATGGAGCGTGTTAAGGAACTAGAAATTGTCGTGGCCAAACTTCAACTAAAGAAGGTGAATAACTGAGTGGAACAAATGGGTCACATAGTCTAGTCTTAAGCTGGGATTCCTAATACAGTATGCAACGTTTCTCTCATGGGAATCTCATTTTTTGTGCGGTGTTTGGTCATTCCGACTCTGTTATTTTTCTCCGAACTCAATGATTTGATGAAAAACAAATCAAAGAGGCACTTATTTTCATGATTTATATCTACATTTTTCACAAAACGCAATTCTTTTCTGCAAAATAATCGACGAATCTAATGCAAGTTGCGGATGCGCACAACTCTGTAACATTCTAATCTTGAAATTCGACTTTAGGATCTGGGAAATTCTGCAAACAGTGAGTTGAAACCCAAAATGGTCAAGAAGGGTAACGCCAAAGCTGCCGCCGTATATAAATGGACATACGAGAGAAAACGCTGATTTATTGATTACATTTCTTTGTTGTTGTTTTCGTTTTGTTGCTGTTTAGTGTTAATAAAGTGTTAAACTCGTTGTAATTGTGTGAAATGTAAGTGTAAAATTAATAAAGGATGGACTTGTTATAATTTTCATTTCATAAATAAATAAATTAATGAAATAAATAAAATATAGATAATGTTGTTGGGTAATCAATCATCACTATCACTGTGAGTGCCAGTTGCCATAGATTTGGGAAGGAAATCAAGGTCTGGCCAAAACTGATTGAATAGATTTTTCACTTTGTCGATAATTGAACTGTAGTCCGGCAACTCATCTGGATCTGGAACAATAACCAGGTTTGATGGCTGTCCTCTAGACAAGAGCAAAGATCTGATAGAAAATGATAACGTCCATAGGGGCTCAATGGCTTCCGCAAATAGCTTATCGGTAACCTTCCTAAGCGGCGGAGGGTTAGAGGCTTCGACAGTCTTTCCAGTAAGATGAACGACATCTAAAATAAGTACAATTTCATGTGTGTCGCAGATCTGCTTACAGTAGCCTTTGGGAGCAATATGTGTTTCGAATCCACTTTCAAAAAGTCTCGTAGATGAAGCTGGGTCCATTTGGCATAAATTGGCAATGGAAACCTAAAAACCTCTACATACAAAATTTTATTTATAAAAAACTAACATGTTCAATTTCCTCGTCGACTATAGATTTGTTTGTAATACAAATACACCTATCAATCCATTCGCCTCCGGCAACCACATAGCGTGTAGGAACATATTCGCTAGCCGCAATTACATATGAACACTCTACCCTCTGATTATCAACAATTACAGCAATGATTCTGCAAAGTTATTCCTGTATATAGCACACCCAATATATACTAACCGGGAATCTTTTATTATCAGAGCATCGATTGATCTGTTCCACGCAACAATACCACCAAACACAGCGCTCAATCTGAATAACAAAGCCGTGAAACTCGAGTAATGCTGAAACAAACCGGGAAAACCCTTGGGCTAATTCACCGCTTCCATATAAGGGAGATAAAAATGGCGATGGCCCAAATTTGCCAACTGAATCTATGAATTGACAGACTGCTTCCATTCCCTACAAATCTATATGACGGATAAATAATGACAACAAACCTCTCTTGTTGTAGCATGCGGGTGTAGAATGCCTATTGTATCTGTTATTATGTGTTGCAAATTATTTTTAATAGATTTTGATTCCAAGAAAACCGCAAATGGTTTATCAGAAAAGTCTGAAATCAGTACAAACTAGGGCACGATAAATTTTGAAATACCTTTCCAGTCATTCATATCTTCTGCTTTTGCTTTCCATTCCCCGCAGTAAGATAGAAAATCCATCAAACGCCTTTTATCCATAAGACTATACTATTAAGATTTTAAGGGAACTCTTTTATATGAATCATACCTCAGAGAGCTGGTTTGGAATATTTCGCTTTTAGTACAAGGTACGCGATTGAAAGAAATATTTCCATCATCTTGGATTTCAGTATTGAGGAACCTATCCACACATTTAAACTCAGCATACTTACAAACCTGCTCAATACATTCTTAAGCACAATGCGGTTATTCAACATACGTTTGAATTTATTAGTGTTGTAACCATTGAACCACATGAAAGCAATACTTTCGGCACTACATCGACAGAAAATTTTCTTTGATTCGCTTCGATATGTGCGCGAATCGTTTGTTCATCATTAGCAACCCCAGTTTTCTTCAATATGGCCTCGCTAAAAAGATTGAACTGGTGAAACAACTTGAATAGCACAGAATACCTAGCTGGCCTCCAATTTTCCTGTATATTCTTGACTGTTTGGTTGTTGCCGATATAAACTAGCTCTTCACCGTCGTTCAATTTGTCGGCATGAGCTTCAGAGGACAAGGAATCATCACCCACATAGTTCTTAATAATTTTTTAAAGGATTTTCAGTATATCGTTTTACCTTCTTTTTTCTGGCCCAATCTGTTAAGCAGTCAAAAGTGAAGTTTGCCCAAGAGCCACCAAAATAATCATTTCTAAACAGCAATATCGACTAATAGAAAACAGGTTAACTAATAACCTATCCAAGTGTAATACAGATAAACCAGCGCGCGAACAAGCACTAGATAACATGGTTTCGGGAAGTCCGGTCCCCAAAATGACTACATCAACTTGTGGTGGGAATGATTCCGACATCTGAAATTACATTTAACGAAACAATATTTCCGTATGGTAGTTATTCAATTAATGAACACAAAAATGATCCATAAAGCTAACCAGCCATCTAGCAATTAACAGATACACGTTCCTACTTGGCACATACAATATTAGAAGGATAATTGAGAAATTAATAAAAAATATTTATTCTGTTCAATCTAAGCATCATAATACATTTTCCCACACAGTGAGATAAGCCCGTATACGAAGATACACATTACATAACAAAAATAAAGAAAACTAAGAAACTATTCTAAAAGGATGATCTCTTCACCTTTATAAGCTATTAATATATATTTCAGAAAATATTACCAATAGGAGTTAAAGCGTGCTTTCAATTTGTAGCCCGAGCTGAAAAAAGAAAATAACGCGTTAATCTGAACTTATAAGGACGATAGCATTACATCCGTAGACAAAACAGCAGTTGACAAGGAATCTTTGTACCATCTACTTGGTTGAATTCGCTCATAATAGAGCATATATGCCTGAGCCATGGCTACCTGCGAATATGGTACGCGAGTCACCTGCAATTAGCACACATCATCAACGAATACTTAAATGAGCAGCGAATTCGGTAGAAAACTGGTTATAGTGGGTGAGTTCAAAATTAGCAGCTTCAACAAATATAAATACTAAACAAAACAGTTTAATTGTACTTAGATGGCTTGTATTTTGATGCGCGGAATGTCAGTCTCTCGAAGAAGAAAGGTAATTGAATGATTAAGAACTTACTTGAGCATCATTTGTGAGATACCATGCTTGAGGATCAGTCACACCTCGTCGATAAGTGACGAAGTGACCGGTTTGTGGCAATCCTCTGTGTTCAGAAACGGCTCTCAACTGATATCTATAGCGAGCCGCTTCCTTCCTCTCCGCGACGAAAGAACCGCCGCTATAAATACAACAGGTAAGCAAACTATTACGTCTATTATGCGATTTCAATTATTCGGCTAGTTACTATGTGAAAGAATTAGAACATTAACTTGCAGTAATTGCGCTATTATTCAAGTTCAGTAACAGGCAGGAAAATACGGCATCACACAAATAAAAAAGAACGCAGAAACCGGTGGGAGCGGCCGACGATCTACACGTAGCGAGCAAACAAAAATAATATATCGGCATGTTGAAAAGCGACCATATGAAAACAGAGGCAGCACTCAAAGAAGTTACGGAACACATCGGCGCAAATAGAAGTTGCTGTGTTCTGTTCATTGGCCCGCTAACCGCAGACTTAATATGCATTTTTGTACAGAATATGCTACAATAGTTATTTGCGAAGAATAAATAGATAGCTCACTTAAGACGGAACCGACGGCTCGAAACTATCACGTCAGCGTATTAACCGGTTAGATAAAGATTGATTTTTGATAGCGATTAATGTCCATGGTGTTGCGAAAAGTGAGAAATTGCCCACTCGCCTCAAAGGTTCAAGTGAAAAATGCTTTAAGAGACTTAAAGACTTAACCCTGCTTTAAGAGGGTTTGAAGCGGCTGATTTTCAGAATAGGAAACCAATAATCGTCCAGAAGTTAAAAAGAGATTAGCTGGAAACCCAAATCCATTATTGTCTGGAAACGTTGCCATAACAATTTTATTGATGAGAATGCGGTATAATCCTATTCACTTAATGCTAAATTACTTCACAATATTTCTACTTGGATTTGTGAAAGTATTTATTGTTTTAGATGATGGCAATCTAAGAACTGCCGTTTGTTTGCTTTACTTACTTAATAATTCCATATTTGTTGCCCAGACCCGTGTCGTATGACCGTTGCGCAGAAAATTTATCCTTCACTTCACTACCACCAACAATGCGCGAAGTATGTTCTGGTAGGCGAGATTCCGTCTTTGAATGCCTAGTCATTGCACGATTGTATTCTGCCTGAAAAACTATCGAAAATGAAATTCATTTTGTGAATGGGTATGAAATCTTACAGAGTAATAAAGTCCTAAATACTACTCGAAGTCCATATTAATATTACGCCGAAAATATTCTCTACTGACCTCATTGTTCTTGTAGAAACAAAAGTCACGGACGTCCAGGGTTTCTCCAAACTCCACGTGATCCAAATGCTTGAAGTTTTGCCCGGAAGGAAGAACGCCAACTCGTTCCACACGAATTATCAGGCACTGGGGCAACTAAAATGTCACTTATAATAACGGAATAATTATTTTTGTTTCCAATTTTCAAACATCCAGTCTACTGATTATGTCACACCTATCGTGAATTTCATAGTTTTCATACACTGCCCATATTTTGTAAATGTTTATTCACATCCTATGTGATCGTTTATTATCTCATAAATTACACAACAACGGGTGCAATCTGAAATCTCGGAGAGTACTCCAGCTAATATATCAATGCGGTTTCTTTAGCCGGGCGCAGCCAATAGATGCTCCTCCGGAAACCAACACCTGCAGCCAGCTGGCGGTAACCGGTCTGCGTCGCCCCACCCGTAACGCAATCAACACCTAAGTCTACACCAGCACCTCCCACTTCATGTGATATAAAAGCATCTAACTACAACCACTAAATATCGAGACATCAGTCCACGACAACAATGAATTTTAAATACACCGCGGTACTACTTCTGAGCTCATTCCTGGTAGCATCGGTAATTTATTATATATTAATTTCCAAAACTGACATTTACTGCATATAATGTATGTGGCAAATGCCGTTTGTATACTGAATTTCCTTCTATAAACTAATAAATAACTACTACGATGTAAAATATTAGTATGGAGTAACATTTAAGATGTGTACCGAGACGATGATTGCTATTTAGGGAAGCGTACTGCGAGAAAAGAGACAATGTGGTTGTGCACAGCCGGTGCAGCAGCAAGCGCAGTGTTCATGTGCACCTTCTTACAGTCAGCCCAAGCAGCAAATGTCCTGCTCCTGTCAGCAACAGCCCCAACAGCAGCCAGCTGCCAGTAATTGTGCATGTGCCCAACCACAACAACCAACCCAAACTGTACAAGTACAGGTACGATAGTAATATTTACTAATTGAGAAATAATAATGAGTGGGACGAAACAGAAACTGTGAAATATTACAGGTTGCTACATCCCAATGCCAACCAGCGTGCCAACAGTCCTGTTCTCAACAATGCTCCACACCACAGGCTGCCCCTAACTGTCAACAAAACTGTCAACAGTCCTGTCAAGTATCCTGCCAGCCAGCTCAGCCGGTAATTCAGCAAACTCAACAATGTATGCCACAATGCCAACAACAATGTCAGCAGACATGTGTCCAACAACAGCAGCCAGTATCACAATGTCAACCACAGTGCCAGCAGCAGTGTCAGCAAGCGTGTACCCCAGCCCCCGTCGCAAGGTGAGATAAAGAAACGCACCTTTCAAGTGAACCTACTATAATTCAGCCCGCCAACAGTTCAGTGCCAGCCACAGTGTGTCCAGCAGTGCCAGCAATCGTGTGTACAGCAACAACAACCAGTACCTCAGTGCAATGCCCAGTGTCAGCAACAATGCGACAACGCTTGTGCTCCAGCTGCTCCACAACAGCAACAATGCCAACCAGCATGTATGCCTGCCTGTGAACAACAATGCGTTCAGCAAGCCCCACAACAGCAGACTCAGACTATTTCTTTCCAAGTAAGCTAATGACTTCTACACATTAATACATCTCACTGGTAGTTATGCCAGTCAGGTTCATAGACCAATCGCAATTCAGGACAATAGCACCGTTTCAGGTCACAATTCCCAGCAACCAACAAGACCAATGTATGCCACAATGCCAGCAACAATGCAGCAACACTTGCGCCCCTCAGCAAGCTCCTGCACAATGTCAGGATACCTGCAACAGCCAATGTTCAACCACTTGCCAGCAAGCTCCTGTTGTCCAACAGCAACAACAATGCCAATCTTCATGTATGCCTGCCTGTGAGCCACAGTGCGTAGTCCAACAGGTACATTTATATCCTTATAATGTAGTAAAACTAGTTATCTAACTGATTTTCAAACAAACCAGAGAAACGGATTTCACTCCAAAAAATTGAACATTTTAGCAGCCACAATGCACCCAACAATGTCAACAAGCTTGTGCCCCAGCACAATCCATCCAACAGTGCCAGCAGTGTCAGACATCGTGCGTATCTGCTGCTCAGCCAACACCTGCACCAACCCCTGTTCTACAGGTATAAAGTCGTTACAAGTAGAAAATAAACAACATCGGGGCTTAAGGTAGTACTCCAGCAATCTGTTGCCCAGTCACCCCAATGTCAGCCAATGTGCCAGCAATCCTGCCAACAGCAATGCGTCCAGCAGCAACAACCAGTAGCCCAATGCCAGCCAGCTTGTCAACAGAGCTGTGCTTCCTCTTGCTCCGCTGCTCAACCAGCAACCATGGCCTGTCAACCATCGAACCAGGTAATACAATAAAAGGGGCAATCAGACACATGAATAAGCAATTATACAAATTACAATAGCAATACGATAGACGAAATAAGACATTTTGTTCTAGGGATGTCAATGCCAAGCCAACTACAACCCATGTCCAAGCAACAACGGTCAGTGCTGTAGAAGAAAATGAAAACCCTACATGAAGAAGTGAATGGCGGGTGACTGCCCCGCATTATGTGTATATAATGCTTTTCGTCTTTTAGAATAAATGTCGTATCACTCTTAAAGAACATAGATAGATGGAAAGAACTCATTAGAAACCAAATAAGATTTACAAAAACCCACCTTACTAAATCCTTGCTTTTTAAAGAGTCCTGAATCGCATTTACCAGCCTTTTCCTTACACTTGTCACAACATGCTCCACGAATGACTTCTCCACAGAAATATTTTCGTAGTAGACATTCTAGTGTGACACGCTATAAAGCAACTTCAAAAGTGATATGAAACCAAATATACCCCTCCGAGTGCCACCTTTGGAATTGACAACGACAGTGCGCCAAATATATCGTATCGTACTTTCTAGGCGATAAGGTGATATACGTTTGACAATAAAATCGAACCTTAAACAAGCAGGAAGTATCGCAACATCTAAGCTGCGTTGTGGTAGAACCGAAGCATGGGAGTCTCAGCTTGGAGTCGAGCCTGACAACATCGCTACATCTGAAATAAGTAAAAATAAAAAGAGGTTAGACAAAAAATACCTTAATAGGACAAGATCACGTCTCTTTTTCAACACAACGTCCGATAAAGAGTCCAATGCTGATTTTGCAATTAGTTTCTGCTTGACAATACGTATTTCGTCCTCCCATGTTTCAACAAACACGTTTAACAATTCATGTAAATCATGTTCAACACCTGTCGCAAACAAATAATGTAATAGCATGCAAAAGAATTACCGATTGTAACGTTCCACTTATGTAGAGCAAGAGCGGAGGTTACACCACCAGCATTACAGGTGGAGTTCACAGTGACACTGTTTAAGTCGGAAAATAATAGATAACATGATTTCGACTACGAATACTAACCAGAAAAAAGATGTTTCATTTCGTAGATCAATCCACCATGCATATCATCGTCCAACTCTACTTCCATCAACCACCGTACCACAGACGGCACACTTAAAGTAAAACATTGTTATTTCTCTACTGTTGTTTATTAATCATACCTGGCCAAGCCTTGGAGAAGGGAATTTACATAGCATGTGTTGCCGAGGTTATGAAGTCCGGATATTCCTGACTTACTATCTGAAATATGATACTACACAACATTTTCAAGAAAAAAAACGCACTTGTAAACTTCTTCTCTGGGGACGAGGTAGATGTCATATATAAATAGTATGCTGCCCCGACCACCGATAATCCCAATACTCCAGCAGTAACAGCCACCTATAACGTAAATCTATTTTTGCAATTAATAATAAAATCTATAAAATATAGAGCCACGGCAAGCGGGTCTCATAGAAAACAGAACTGGCAAAACGGAACTGTTTTCTCTTCTGGGCGTCTCGGGAGAGCCCATGCCTGCGTAATAAACACACGAGTACACTAACCATAAAAGTAAGATAACACACCTGATTTGATATATGAAAACTTGTTTGATTGTCAACCCATCCAATTCCTGGTTTATACAGCATAGTATATAATAAAAAATCAGAACATTACATCCTAGTATCGATTAGTTTAGGTCAAAGTGATAGGTACATTTTTGTATACCGCGTTGCAATTCGGTCACCGCGACAACACTAGCGTGTTTTGAGGTGAAACACTTACGAATTTGAATTAATTTAAAAGTAGCGTTTATAAACACATATACTATATACTTTTACAAAATGTATATAGTATCAGATCTATAGACGATCTCATATACTATAAAACACCAGCTACCGTTGCACTTATAAATAATAGACAGTACGTAGAATTGATTCAGATAATTACTATTATCTTAATCAATATTAGTTAAAACCGTTTCTATTTAATTTAAACAAAAGTTTGACGTTTTCATTACAAACATTTCAAGAGTTTTCACGTTCACGCCACTCTCACAAGCTTCGTGAAAAGTAATTGGAAAATATAATACATTCCTTATACCTAGTCGATTCCTCGTTTAGCTTTATTTATATGCCGTTTATATTTGCTTTCTCATTTTTAATACGAAAATTCCGTTTTTATTGGTCATCGCGGAAGTTATTTGACCATCTTTAACCCATGCCACCTTATTTTGTAGAATCTTTCAAAGTCCCAGGTACATTCGCAATTTCTCACCTAAAGTTAGAAACAGCTGTAAAGATTTATCAAACATCTAATATCAACATACCGGCGTGGCCCTGTTTTCTCACACATGTTGTCCCGATACGGAAAACTAAGGGACGGAACATGTAACTTGCCGAGGGATACAGGAATACGCAGACATTTTGGTAAAACTTTTTCACAGATTATATTAAATTATAAATTATTACTTTCAGTTTTGCATCAAAGACAAAATAGTACATACACCATGCTACAGTATAGTACAGTACCAAAATGTTCGCTTTCGAGTAGAAGGTTGATTCCACTGTGTGTATATAATTAATCAATTAATTTCTTTCCAACTATTCAACTTGCCTATTTACTCTTTTAAATATACAACCAAAATTTTTCAAGATTTCAGGTAGAAAACGTCAAAATATAAAATATTTATTGTTTTATTTAAATAACTTGGTATATATTCCCAAATTATTTGACTACTGAAAGTAATCCTATTGAATTCTTCGTCTTTGAAAAACTGATTTTTCAAAATTTGATATTATTTTATCTATTATTAACATAAAAGCATTAAACAAATATAAATAAAATATATACAAGTTTCGAGGCGTCGTAAACAACTTTTGAATTGTTGCCGTTGCCACTCGGTCACCTTACGAACGCCAACATTAAAAACGTAGGCGATACCGGAGTGGTTTGACCTGTCCCTCCACTGCAATCTATAAAAATTCATTGAAACTATTATTTCCTCTTGTTTTTACCAAACACTATAAATAGTATATGTTTTTTTAGAATGTATTCTGCTACACGAACCCATAGAGCTGAAACTAGAAACAGGACAAAAGATGAACTTAGGAAAGTTATTCAATCAATCGAGAAGGTTAGAAAATGGGAGAAGAAAGTGGTTATTATGAAAGATACTCTCATCAGGATTCAGAAATGGGTACCAGGTACATTTTTCGTCCTAGGTTTCATACTGAATTTGCGTTTTCAGTCAGTGCCCAACAGAATATTCCTGCTCCAAAATTGAATAAGACAGTCGTCGACGATGAGACGAGTAATACTGCTCAATCTGCCGAGGAGAACTCGCAAGGTACTTTTTGTTATGATATTTGCATATCAAACAATATTTTGTTGCAGACTCTACTACTGTGGGTACCTCAAATGTGTTTTCCCAAGCCATTAATGAAGACTCGAATGCTGGATTTTCTGATGCAGATCCACATGGATTTGATAGTGATTCGAACCAGACTTTTGAACCTCAGGTATTCATAACATTGTATGTCTTTATATAAATACAAATCGCAGGCCTATCGAGAGAATGCACACGCCTCAACAGACTTCAGTGCTCTCCGTGATGCCGAATTGGGAAAATAGGCATATACATTATGCCATTTATATCCACATTCTGTATTGTTAACGTAATTTCGTATTTATTCATTTCCAGATCTCAGTTCAACAGCAAATTGTTAGTATTGTCGTTCCTTATATTTTGCCGAACATTTATATAAATTTTTAACGAAGTTAATTTGCTCAGTTAACAGTGATCGAGGGCTGTGAATTGGCTAAAAAGGATATCGGTGGGCCGAGTTTTCCCCGAGTTTCGCGCATGTTTTGGGAATATTCGTACAGGAGCCAAATGGGAAGTGTAATTCAATTCAATTGAGTTAATGGCTCAAAACAGCGACAAAGAAACTTTTTTAAAGCGAGGCGTGGTATTTGAACATCACCTTTCTTAATTCTCTTCGTATTTACATGACTCAATAGATTTGCAAATTTTGTTTCAAATAAAAGATAGAATGCAGATGAAGGAAATGATATATAATATATCAATCGAACAATTATTGATCCATTTGATGTCGTTTTTATAATATTTAGTGCATATCTGCTTGTACTTACTTACTTCTACTGTGATGCTAACTCTAGAAGAATTGTGTTATTGTATGTTTGTTTACAAACTTTCATTTTCGTTTTCATTTGAGTTTGATCTGCAATGAATACTAAATATTTAAATATTGAGAAATTCACCAATTTCGTAACGGTAGTCGTTAGTTTTTGCTATAAAATAACTGGGTTAATTCGCTAGTTTATAAGATTGTTAGCGCATCCGCAGTCTATGCTTTATTCAAAACAAAATTTGCAAAACTAATGCACTCATCGGGGATTGAATCTGAGGTGCAGTGCGCGATTTAGTGGGACTTTCCCGTTTCCGAACTGTGCGATTTTGCCAATTTTCAGTCACACAGTTTGGAATGGTTCGGAAACGGGATATAAAAATAGACAGGGCGAGTATGCTTTTATCCATTTTATATTGAAAAAATTACACAAAAAGATCGTAAATAAGGTAAAAAACGGGGGTTCTCAAAATTGCCCGGCCGGGCCGGGCCGGGCCGGGCCGAGCCGATTTAAATTTCAGCGGGCCGACAAGGGCCGACCCAGAGGGACCGACCATATTTTTGAAAATGCTAAATTTTTTTTTCGACAAATTTTGAAAAAATGTCGAAAAAATTCAAATTTTATGAAAAATTCAAATTATTTGGAATTTTTTTGCATATCTATTGCTTTTAGTGCACCAGACAAGAAAACAGCAAAAAAAAAAGTTTAATATCAACTATTGTTACGAAAAAAACATTGGATTGTACATCGTCGCCTCACCGGCCCAGCTCGGCCCGGGCCGGGCCGAGAATATTTGAAATTTCCGGGCCGGCCCGGGCCGGGCCGGCGCGTTTGAGAACACCGGTAAAAAAACTGTCATAACCGAATTGTTTTCTTGTCGGGACCCAATTATGCATTCCCTTTTCTTTTCTCTGTCCACTTTTCAACCAAAATTGTGGCAGGACGAGAATGACTCTTTCGACCCGCTGTGGATTTAGTAGCTAAATTGCCGTATTCAGAACTATTATAAAGGTTTGTAGAGTTGGAAGTTTATTCGAATAGTTCATTTCCAATCTTCGACTTATGTGAAGGAAACTTAGGAGATATGAATATTAGTTTTTTTAACAGGTTACCGGTAAAAGTGAAAGATCAATGACAGCCATATTACAATAAATAATGTAAAACAATGATCATTAAAGTTGTGGAATGAAATTGAGATGCTTCTGAGTGGAAACGTTCCGATTGCTTCTTGTATCTGCTTGAGCAGTCTAAAATTACTTTAACATGTTTCTTTAGTTAAATTGTGATGATTAGTCTGGGACATAACTTATGATAACCTGCAGAAACTGCTAATTAGACTAAACATACCTCGAATAAAATGAGAAATATGCTTTGGGTAGTCCTTAGATATTTTTAATTGGTGATCACTTGAATTCATTTTATAGACTTCGGGACCAGCAATAAAGTGAAGCTCTAAAATTTATTCGTATTTCTTTTAAAGATTCGTTGCCATGAATTAACCTTCATATATACGCCAAACACTTATAGGTATTAATTTAGATTTGAGTACTTCCAGTGGTTTCCGAGTTTTATTATTAAATCCTTTTTATAATGTGCGGTCTGCTATTTAAGCCATACCTTTATGAAGGGAAAATGCAGCCGTTGATGTTTGTGGAACATGTTTCCAGTTAGAACGAGTAGACCGTGGATAGGTCTTTTCAATAAATCGAAACCTAGTGTCTATACGCCAATACTGATCACCGTTCCAAAGATAGGTTACTGGAGGGCTAAAACAATCAATTACAGCATCCATCTAACATAGATATTATGCTACTAATAGGTATATTGTCCAGTAAGATATGTTATTTTGCTAGGTAAATCTGAGTAACTAGTTAGGAGATTTATATTGTTAATTATAAGAAATTTACTATTTATATGTTACTCACACAGTTACTTACTCAAAGTAATGCCATCTAAATGCCATGTCTATTTTTTTAATATCCGCTGAAATTCCCATTTCAGTTAATCTCATAGGGGCATGTTTTGGTCGTATATGTGTTCCTTGTAGATGAACCACGAAAACTTCTTCACCTGAATACCAATTCTGAGAAACTAATTGTTATCTCTCTCCTTTATATAATAAATATTATACATCTTAAAATCGTATAATTTACTATTATAATGAGATGTATGTCAGCAACACTAATACCCTTAAGGAGGTTATTATAGATATTTAGAAAATTATGGCCATAAGGTCTGCCCCTTAGTAAGTCTACAGGTGCAAAGTTTCGAATAAAATACCACCCGAAACTGACCGACAAATAGCCACATATCATTTCCGACCTCCACTGCCGCATCTATGGGATACGGTACTCTCTCAAAGAAATTACTGATCAATTGCGGCTCTGTTAAAAGTCGCCCGGAACGACTAACTCGCCAAAACCATTCATCCTAAAATAAAAGAATTGTCTAAAACAAAATCAGCTGGTTGTAGGTAAAAGCACATTTCCCGGAACGAATAGTCAATGATATTGGTTGGTACTCGAAACCCTAGATTAACTAACAATAAGTAACAATGATTATGCATTTAGGAGAACATTATATTATATCTTTAAGCTGGGGAAACACCCACCTTGAATAAATACATCTCAGACCGCATTTCTGCAACTGCATCAACTGAGCTATCGCATGGGTTTGGTTTAAGAGTTTCTTCATGAAAACGTCGTCCACTGTCTTCTAACACTCCACCATCTGTATGAACAGGTATTCTAAATATAGGATTGTTTCTCTAATCGGGGGACATAACCATTACTCTAGGTATTTTCTTTATTTTTAACTTTCCCCCAATACCTGTTTCTGACTTACCTTTTCCCCTCATCCTTCGTTGTGGTTTTCTTCGGGGTGGGGTTCGGCGGTGGCCTCGTTGGTGATCTAGTGGGGGGAAGTTTCTCCGTTGGTGGTCCTAGAAAAAGTAGAGTTTGTGTGTTTGACTTTCAAATCTTTGAAAAAAATTACTTAAAATAATGTGCTTGCATTTCTATAGCGGTTTCTATTTCGAAAATAGGTAAGGTTGTTACTCTCAATATAAGTCTGTCTCATTTACATTGTATTTATAGCAGTGCACCAATCTATGTTTTATTATTTCTTACACTTCTTCTTACTTTTTACTACAGGTTAATAGCGATCGCAATAAGCAATTTAGTCCCGCCCTAAAATCTATGCGGCGAAATTGAACATCACAGGGACCGAGCAAGGCTCCGCCTATTTCTATGTGCGTCCATGGCGCGCACACTTCCAACAAAAAGCCAACGAGGATTAACAGAAGTAAGTTAGAAATAGGCGGATTTGTTTGAATTTAAATGGATCAAAATGTATCATAAGTTATTTTTCAATGGCAAAACGATTAGAATAAAAGTTAAAGAATATAATTTAAATCTTGTAAAGAACTATGTATTTTATGCATTAAATAGCGGTTATAAGCACTGCTGCTTAGCCTGACAAACAAGCCTTGCCAAAGTTATTTCCAACCTTCTGCCAGAAAACTATTGTTTCTGGACTGTCTAAGTATTTTCTAGTATTTTTAAATGCAACATTTCTCCAATAGCTGGTCTGTAGAGTTGGACAACTCGGCCCAAAACGAGCCCAGCTTAAAATTCGAGCTTAACTTCAACAAGAAGTATAAGCCTGTTTTGACCTCGTTTGTTTTTGCGAATAATGGGTAGTGATTTCCAGCCATTGTGTTCCGCTTAAATCCTGAACGTTCATTTTTGCCGGTTGGACCAGAAGCCCTGGTTTGCGAGAAACGGGCCCAAACGCGTAATTGAATGATCTGCTTACCATAAAGAGACTGTAACAGTCTGGTATCATATTGTGTAATTTCTTGTTTCCTAGGCATATCTCTTGGGTTCATAATACTATTTGGTTCGTGGGTATTGTGCTCCAAGCCTAAAGCATGGCCTATTTCATGTACGGCTACAGCATATATCGAGGTACCTATAAATATATTAACTCTTTTATTAGCTGCAATACAAAACATATCAAGATGCTGTGAATTAGTTTTAATAACAATTCTTATTCAGCCTTCCTTATAATAGTGTTCGGTAAAATATTTCAGAAGCCTGCGACTTTTCCGCGACATATTTTTATGTGTTTGTTTTCTACACATAAAAACTGTTTACATATAATATAATATGGAGCAAATATATTTCGCAACATTGTTATACTTTCTTAGACCAGTTTGAAACAGTATCTCCGTTGAATGCTTGGTAGAAATAAAAAAGTTTAAAAAAGAATTTCTTTACAAAAATTGATCACACAGCTGTTTTTTTCGGCGCGGAAAACTTATGTGACCGATAGAGAGAAATCCTAGCCGTTCTACCTACAAACTATGATTATGTGCTCTCAATTACTAGAGGTTCATACTTTTAAACATAAAGTTAATCCTAATACAAATAAATATTCTTATAATATGGAATTTCACGTGGCGGGCCGGGCTGGGGCCGCTAATTTGGTTTCCCCCCGCTTACCCGTTTGTCCGCTGTGCTCATCACCTATCCAATTGTATTCATGGCTAAAGTGAACATCGCCATCTGAAATATAAACTATTTACGAATATTACATTCTAACGCAACATTTCGTGCAATTAAAATATTTGCTATTCATAAAACCCTTGAATATTTATATCAGCAGAGTTTAGATATTATTCCTGTCCTTGGAAAACTCATCAGTAACCTTCGGAAGCTTGTCTTTTAGTGAACTTGAGCAACATCGACTCATGGCTCTTAAAAATTCTGAAGCGGCCTTTGTTGGCTTCTCAAATTCTTTTTATATCTTGCACCTGAATTTTTAAGTAACTAAAGGTAATAACTACTTTTGTTAATCTTATTGTATTACTTGTAACAAGTCACTAGTCACAACGGCCCTAACGCAACGAGTCAGAAGAAAATCGGAAAGCGAAAACTGGATGAACGATTCCTGGATTACTTTGAGAGCGAACTTTTATTTATTTAAGTAGAATTCGGTATCTTATAGTCTGGTCTAGGAAAGTAAGTATTTTTGTTGTTGTCTGAGTTTAGGTTTTAGTAAATAATCTGCGGTTTGAATAAATAAAATGAACTCAATAAAATACTCACTATCAGGTCCGTAGATAGAACCGCAATCCGTGGTATATAAGAAAACTAAGTGCCCGTTGCCTTACTTATGTAAATCTATATTTCTTTATATAGTTTTGGACTTTTTTGATAAATATGGGAGAAGTCCGAAATGTTAATGAAATGGAAAACTATTTTATTTAAAATATTTTACAGTGAATAACTAGGTGTTTAAGAATACTGAAATAATTTTTATACTTATTTTACTCCCCAAACTTTAATACACTTAAATTATAACTTAATTCGAGCTGAATATTTTTCTATTATAAAAAAGCCATTCGATAGATTTTGTTAGAACAAAAAATATCTTATTTGAACTCTACATAGATTTATATTCAAAAAGAGAAAGTAAAGTTCGAGCAATATCATCGACAAGGTCTGCCTAACTATGTATGCATTTTAAAGGCACCGAATACTCAAAAACTGCGTGTTTAATGTTTTAATGCTATATTTCTTTCTTTCTTACTTTAAGATAAAAAGAGATATACTTTCTGAGTTGAAATATGAAAACCGATTTTTTTTAAATTGCCTTTGAGCAAAGTTATGGCTTTTTGAAAAGTCTGCCACACTTTTTTTTAGGTTTTCAGTGGGCGGAGATTTGGTTGTTACTTTTGAGGTGATAACCAGAACTCCGTATGTCGCAAATGGCAAAATGAAGCAAAGCAGAAAAAACTAAAAAAAAATTTCCATTGTTTTATGTAAAAAGCTACATTTATCAATGGAAAACATCAAATTTGTAAGTTTAACATAGTTTTCTTATCATTTGGGTAAAAACCATCTACAGTAACCCAAATCTGAAGTACCAAAATTCAAAACAATGTAAAAACGTTAGTTTTTCTTCAATTTTTCTAATAACTAAATTACTTTGAACAACTTTTCAACCGGATTCCAAAAATATAAGAAACAAGGAAACAATTTTTTGGGTCTACCGTGTCTTTAAAATGTTAGTATTCATCACGAGGCAATTGCCCAACTCCGTGTAGTTTATTTAGGATGGTCATGTTTCAGAATGTTTGCTAAAAATAATAAAAGTATACTGTTACTGTACTTAAACTATATTATACCATATTATTTAAATACATTGCTGGCCCTAGCGTAGACATATTTCACAAATATTAAAGTAAACATAGATTGTTTCATACGGAAGCTATTCTTGCCAGTAATTATAAATAACTATTGTTTTAAACACAAGCTAAAGTGTCACCTAACGATTACAAAAAGTAGTCCTAATCTCAGCTGATTGAAGAAAGTGACAAGTTTATATACATTTTATATACAACTACCGTTACAGCTAACGTTGAAATTACAAGTTTTCTATTCTATCAAAGAATCATTTCCCATTTTGATACAATTTTCTGCATATAGACTCTGATTATGGATGTATTTTTATGTAAAACTTGAATTTCAAGAAATTTTTTAAAACACATTTACAATTATTATAACTGTTTTAGACTGGGCTGCAAATTTAGGAATAAGCAGAAACTGCCCCACTGAGTTTGTAGTTTGGTCGTATTCCTTTGCATAACTTTGACTGTAGGCTTTGTTCCATTTTTGAGAGTATAGTTCCGAGTTTAATTACTAGTCACGGTTCCCCAACGACCACAGTGGGGGGTTAAAGGATTGTGTTCCCTTTTACAATGGAAATGAAATTTTTCTCAGAAACGAAGGAACCAACGTTTCCCAAAAAAAAATATATAATTTCCTTCGATCAGACAACGGCCTTGGATTACTATCAAAATAAATATAAGTTAACTGTCATATAAACCCAGGAAACGTGAGTTTTCTCAATCCGATTTTGCTCCTCTGCTCGTTGCGTGTAGTACGATAAAGAAGATATCTGCATTTTAATTGTGTTCTCATTTATTCGCAGCTTACTTATTGGCTCCTTTCCAGGAAAGAAAGCATGTGCTAATGCTCCAGAGCCAAAAGTATAGTAACAGCCGTGAACAACATCCTAAACAAGAATTGTTAATGATATTGAAGTTCTTAAAGAATGAAGACTTACACCGAATGAGATCTCGATGAGGGGGTTGATAGCTCGTACAAAAGTCAAATTAGCCACAGCCTCCCATTGATCAAATGCTTTTCTCACTAGGTGTTCCACATGACCGGGGTGCATAGTACGCGGCCAAGATTTAATCCTGAAATATTTTCAAACTCTTTAGTAGAATTAATAATTTAAGTTCCTCTAGTTCATATTTACATACCATTCTTTTCTGCGGATAACCCCTAATTAATTCTGGATAATTTTGTCTCCCAATTTCTTAAATTTTCCGGGTACGCAGTATGGTGTGCAATACATTACGGTGGCACTAATATATATTGTCTAAGTGAACTTTGCCATTAATAGTGTTCTTGTGTATCTCTCTTGTTGTATGGGTTTCTCTGTTTGTGTGGTCTCTAATAACAGAAGTCTGTTTCACATCTGGTAGATAAACGGCGCTCCGATGTTGTAAATTGACCCACGGCGAAACAGGCGTTGCTCTATTGAGAACATACTTGTGGGCATATTAAATATTGGATAAATAGGATTTATAGAAGAAACGGTTTCAAAAATTATTGCCGAAAACAGATCAAAAATGCGGCAACACCCTGTGATCAGGCCTGAAATTCCACTAATCATTCTTATATAAGCTTGTTTTGAAATGAAGGTATTCAAAAGCAGACTCGCTTTATCTTTTGTATTGGAACCAACTCTTATATATTAAGATAAAATAAGGTAAGCAAAGACACTGTGTTAATAAGTTGTTCTTATAGTTTTAGCTCTATGCTCGATAAAGATAAAACCTTTAAGTTGTCTAATTTACACTAGAGCTAACGCTATTAAAAAACAATTTAACTAAACAAGCAATACGCTTTGGCAGTCTCATTTCAATAAATGTGTATAAGAGTTTGTTCCATATTTCTTAGCGTTTGCTGCTTCAACCGATCATTACTATAATTTACTAAATCTATAGTCAGACAGGATGCAAACAAACTATGCACATATAGCAGAATTTAAATACTACCACTAATTCAGCCGGTGTCCAAAGAAACTTAATGAAATATAAGGTGCAACTGCTTTAAAGGTACCTAGACATGGGTTTTTGGCAATACAGTATTGCGATCACACAAATGGTTTTCTGGGTGTAAAATTATG